>JAKSZT010000088.1:2546829-2584708 GCA_026826555.1 Tolypeutes matacus | reverse complement strand
CAGAGCCTCTCGGGGTGGGGGCTGGTACCCCAGGGCCGCTCGGGGGGTGCTGGTACCCCAGGGCCGCTCGGGGTGGGGGTTGGTACCCCAGGGCCGCTCAGGGTGGGGGTTGGTATCCCATCCATGGCTGCTCAGGGGCATCTGGTACCCCAGGGCCGCTCGGGTGGGGGGCAGAGCGCACCCTGACAAAGGCCCTTCCCAGAGCAGGCAGCCTGGGCACCACACCCTACTTCGCCTTGGAATGACGGTGGTTGGCATTTTGGGTTTGGAAACGGGGAGTTTGTCTCTAAGACAAATAGCCACTGCCGAAAACAACTGTGCCGTGGCCAACGTTTCCTGGCAATACCAGAGCCGTCTGTGTTTCTGCCAAATGTCACATGTTGCTGGGCCTCCCTCAAGGCCGAGCACGTTACGTTAATTAGGAGACAGAAGCTGGCGGCCATCGGGTGTCCTGGCTGTGAGTGCGAAGCTGCCCCATGTTACTGAACAGCCACCAGGGGCGAGAGGTCCCGGGACCAGGTGGGCCGAGGGGACAGCCCCAAAACCTCCGAGAAGATGAAGGGTAAATCACAGCTGGGCTGCAGAGAGCGGGCGCAGCTTAACGAGGGGTGCTTGCCTGCCCGTGCAGCGCCAGCCAGTGCCCCTCCTGGGGAAGGGCGACCAGGGCAGAGTGGCCTGGATGCGGCGAGCCATGCTTGTGCTCTGGGGTCCTGGGCAGCACACCTCGGGTGGGCTCGCACGGGGGCTGGGCCTGGGGGACCTGGAGGAGAGGCCACGGCTCATCCTCAGCTCCCGGCGGAGCCCAGGACCCCCCTGCTGGCCCCCCACCCCCCCCGGCCTAACCTGAGGCCCCCAGCACCCTGGAGTGCACACGCCATGGACCTGCTCATGGTTTTAATGCCTCCTGGACCACTTCCTGCATGTCCCGAAACCAGCCTGGAGATTGGGGTCTCAGGCTTGCCCTGCAGCTCCTACCCCAAGCGCAGTCTTCTCTGGGCAGGGTGGCCTTGCCCTGGAAGCTGCTAGCTGACCTTGGGTCTGGCCTGTGAACACGAGGCGAGTTGCTTGGCCCCGAGGCCTTCTCAGCTGGTTTAAGGGGGTCAGTGGTGGCCTCCAAATCTCCCCAGGGCCAGAGCCCCTGAACAGGCGGAGCAGTTGTTGGGGTCAGGCTGTGTCTCTGTGTGGCACGGAAGGGTGGGACGTGGCCCCGTGCAGATAAGGAAGACCTTTGGGGCCCCCCGGCTTCTGCGTGCAGTGAGGGGGCTGCACCCGGCTTTCCTCTGGGTCCTTGGGGAGCTGATCCCTGCACAGACCTCGTCAGGCCTGCATGACCGGTGAGCCTCCCCGTGTCCTGGCGGGGACACGCTCTCCGAGGCCAGGCCTGCCCTGGGAAGTGCCGGAGGAGGCGCTGGAGGTGTGGCCGTTCCCGTGGTGGACAGCGAGCTCAGGCCGCTCTCACTGAGGCAGACGCGGGGGTGCAGACCGGCCCCCGTTAGGCACGGGCTGCTGTGGAGGGGTCTCGATTGCACCTGCTGGTGTGGTGTGGGGTGCGGGGCAGTGGCAGGGACAGGGCCCCTCGGTGGAAGGTTTCAGGACAATGGAGGCCATTGGGGAAGCTGCCCCTGGGTAGGGGGTCCCGAGCTGGGCCTGCCCTCGTGTCCACCCCCAGGAAGGACAGAGCCTGTGGCCTGAGGCTGTCATGGCCCTCACCCCCCTCCTGGCCCAGCCGCCGTGCGTCTCTGGGTCCTTGGGCCAGGCCAGGGGCTGGGCAGGTCCATTCGCTGGGTCATTCTGGGAACCGCCTGCCCACACGGGCCGGATGTGCCCCGTCACCCTGAGCCACGGCCGGCGATGGTGACCTCCCAAAGGGGGCAGGAAGGAAGGGCTGGGCCAGGAGGACAGAGGGGCCAGGTCAGCCTGAGAGGGCCTGGGGTGGGCACAGCGGCAGAGCGGGGGCTCTGGGCTGGGGGTTTGAGCTTCAGTCTGGGGCAGTGATCGGGCGGCAGGAGGGGAGGGGCTCCCAGCTGATTCTGGACGGGGGGCTCTGGAGACCCCAACAGCCTGGCGCCCTGGGCCATTGCCCTGTGTTCTGTAGGGGGACTGCGGCAAGGGCCACGCAGGAGGAGCTGGGGCAAGGGGCACCACCCGGGCGTGAGAGCCCCTAGACTGGGATATGTTGCCGGCAGTGACAGTGGACGCTAGGAGGGAATTCCAGATTTCCCGAACACGGCCTCGGCGTGCAGACGGTGCCCGACTGTTGACGGGCAGGCGCCCTGGTCACTGGGTCCCAAGCGGCGTCCTGGCAGTGCACAGCGCCGACTCCCTCTGGGCTGCGCGGGGACGCCCCCAAAGGCGGCCTGGCTGCAGGGCCGGTCACCCTGCCTGGAGACACCAGGGCCGGCCCGGCTCAGCCTCTGCAGCCACTGGAGGCTCCGCTCGGATGAGCCACACGGGCCATGCCTCTTACTGACCTTTGGGATGTGGTAAACTGCGGTGTAATCGCCAGATGTTGACAACGTTGTGCCGACCTTGTTCCAGGGCAGAGCCGCCCCTGGGGCCACGTGTGCCTGGCCTGGCAGCCCTCGCCACGCCAGCTGGTCAGTTATGGCGCTCGGCAGTGGAGACCTCAGCTCGGCCCTTGCTGCCTCAAGGACGACGATAAAGTGCTTCTCCTCTGCTGCCGCACCGTAAAACAGCGGCGACACGGACGTCCAGCCCCTCAGTCCCTCCAGCTCTAGGCCCCAGGCCGGGAGCATTGGGGAAGGCGGCGGAAAGCCAGCCCACCGGGCGGCGGATCTGACCCCTCTGGGTTTTTGGCTGAAGCCAGCCCCAGAGAACAAATCCTCATTGAGCCCCTTTGCCAAGACAGAGCCGAGCAGTTGCCGGTACATTCTGGGCTTGGGTGCGGTGACTTGCAGAGGCCCAGAGAGGCTTCTTTGATCTTGGGGAGCAAGCATAGGGTCAGAGAGTTCAGGGCACCCCTGGGGGCTCGCCCTCCAGCCTGTGCTTTGGAATGTGACACTGAGTCCTCCAGCTCCTTCTGGAACATTCTAAGCAGGGTCTTACCCATCTGCCCTCTGCTCTCCCAGCAGGAGGAGCTTTGGGGCCAGGTGAGGGAGGTAGGGTCAGTGGCTCTCCCCAAGGCCCAGCTGCTCCCAGAGGTCAGGAAGGCGGCAGCTGCTGTGGACCAGGCCCAGCGGCTCGCAAAGCCGCATTCAGACCCAGCGCCCGCAGGGACAGGCTGCGGAAGCGCTCGGCAGCCCTGGTCTTGGCCACCCTGGACTCCTGGTTGCCTCTGCTTGGCCAGGTCAGGGTGAGCCAAGAACCTTCAGCGGCTCCTGCTCACGGGAGCTGCAGCCGCCTGGGTGTGCGGTTCTGGGTGAGACGCTGCGTCCCAGCCCGGCGCCGTCCCCAGGCCAGAGGCCGCAGGTGGGAAGGCCATTCTCTAGGCCGCGGGGGGTCACAGCCTCCCGGCACCCACAGACGTGGGGCCCTTGGCACCCGAGTGACTGAGCAGGACGGCCGTGCTGTGGCGGCTTCTTCTCCGGCCTGCGCACCGGCTCTTCCCAGCACCGGCTGTTCCTGCCTCGGGTCTGCCCTGTCCCCTCGCCTCAGGCCACAGTCCACCTGGCTGTCAGCGTGCAGACAGGGAAGCTGAGGGACAGCGGACTTGCCCGGAGGTGCCCGTGAGCTCACAGAGGAGGGAGCGAGGCCCCGCCGGAGTCCAGGGCCCCTGTGGGACCAGGTCGTGGGCGTCCGTCCTGAGGGAGAAGCCGGGGTCCCCCCGGCAGGGCCACGCAAGCCTGCCTATGAAGAGCGCACCTGGCCTGCCGACAGGGTGCAGGGGTGGGTGTGTCGCCTTTAGCGTTGGCTCCCCCCGCCCTCTCCCTACCCGGAGAGGAGGAAAAGCCTGGGGTGGCTGACGGCGGTGGCGCGGGTGGTGCTCACAGCCGCCCTGGGGTCTCCAGCACCGGGTGTGGCAGGTGGGCAGGTGGGCGGGCACTCCTGAGCATGTGCAGCGCAAGCCCCCCATGGAGTATGGGCTGTCCCAGGGTACACGAGAGTGGGAAAAGGGTGGGAGCAGGTGAAGGGCTTTAGCAAGCTGACCCCAGAGAGTGCAGCAGCCCCTCTGGGAATCCATTCCTAGTACCGGGAATGAATGGATGGAGAATGAATGAATGAGCAGTGAATGAAAGAATGAGTGATGAGTGAATGAATGAGCAGCGGGTGGATGAATGAGCAGTGGGTGGGTGAATGGGCAGTGGGTGAAAGAATGGGCAGTGAATGAATGAGCGAGCAGTGGGTGGATGAATGAGCAGTGAATGAATGAATGAAGAGTGGGGAAATGCATGGACAGTGAGTGAGTGTGCCTGGCCCATGCTGGCAGCAGAGAAGGCGGCCCCTTTCCTGCCCAGCGGAAGCCTAAGCGGAAGGCCTTCCCCGTTCTCCCCTCGAAATGGATAGACATCTGACCTCGTGTATTCACCACGGAGGGCACCTGTTCCCCAGCCATGGGTGGGGCCCAGTCAGGTTGGGGCCCCCCACTTGGTAGATTCTTCCAGAAACCTAGAGTCAGGATGGGCAGCTTCTCGGGGGCTAGGGGTCTGTGGGGCAGTTGGAGAGGGGCTGTGGGGTCCTTGTCCTGTGCAGAGCCTGGCGCTGTCAGAGGCTGCTGGCAGACCCCTTCCCTGCCCCACCAGGGCTGATCCTGAGCTCCTCACACTCCGAGATTCCTGAGAGTCCCTTGTCGGGGCTGAGTGATTGGGTTTGCTTTCCCTGGTGGCATTTACATATTTAATCATTTTTTAATTAACGTGAAGATGAGAATACACAGGAAGCCCCTGCTGTAAAACAATGAAACAGTGAGAAATTGCGTGTTCATCCATCAGGCTGATTTGATTTCCAAGGGAAGTATGTGCCACTTCATTTACTCTTCACCACTGTGATGTGATAATGCAGCTAGACCCCCTGATTAGTGTGCTCAGCACACAGGTGAGGCCGGAAGGGCACAGCGACCAGAAGATGCTCTGGACAAAGGACAGGCAAGGGCAGCTGGTCACCTATGGAGATTCAGCCTCCATTCCCTTGGCATCCATCCATCTACCATCAAATATCCATCCACCCATCCACCATCAACCATCCATCTATCCTCCCAACATCCATCCACCCATCCATCCACCATTAACCATCCATCTACCATCCATCCATCCATCCATCCATCCATCTACCCACCCATCCATCCACCATCAACCATCCATCCATCCACCCATCTACTCTCCATCCATTCACCTAAACATTCATTTCCCCACCCATCTTTCCTTCTTTCTTTCCTTCCTTCTCTCCTGCCCTCCCTCCATTACTTCTGTCCATCCATGCATCCATCCATTGCTCCATCCGTCCATTGATCATCCATCCATTCTCCATCCTTCCCTCCTCGTCCATCCACTCACTCACTCTCAGCCATCCACTCTGGTCACAGAGCTCGCGCCTGTGCGGGGCCAGGGCCAGCACCCTCACTCAGCCTCCATCCACTGCCGCGGCCATTCCTGGTCCTGGGTCTGGGGCTGAAGATGGAGCCACGTGGCCTGCGGGACACAGCCTTTGTTCCCGGCCTGCCCTGATGCTTGGCCACAGGGTGGGGGGATGACCTGGGCACTGGGCTCTGGGTCCTCCCACGCCGGCTGGGGCGTCAGCATGCAGGCGTGTAGGTGACGGAGCACCCAGGGCAGTGGCCTCGCCTGGGGCCCTATCAGGGGCTGTAGGAGCCTACGTGGGGGAGGACGGTTAGGGAAGCAGAGCCCACCCAGACCAGGAAGGTGCTAGGTGCTGCCCACACAGCATGGGGGCCCCCAGGAGGGGCGGGGTCTAGAGGCCAGGGCCCAGCGGAGGGCACACACTGCCTGGGCAGGGATCCAGGGCCCAGGCCCCTGAGGTCTGGCAAGGGCTTAGGTCTCCCCCAGCGTTCTCCAGGGCTGAGCACAGGCCTGCATGGGCAGGGAGACCCCTAAGCTTAGACCTCCCTGGCAAGTCTGGCCTGGGGCACCTAATGCTCCCCCTAGGACAGAGTAGACTGTGTAGTTGGGGCCTGCTGTCGACGGAGCCCTGCCTAGTGCCCAGAACCTTCCAGGAGCCCCTCTCCCCAGCTGTGGGCCCACACTGTGTTTCATTCCTGCATGTGCTCTCCCAGCCGAGGCACCTGCCGCGTCCTCGGGCACAGCTGATGGCTTTGCTGGGGCCGAGGAAGGGGCTGGCCCCGACCACCTTCAGCACACCCCGTGCTCAGGTGAAGGCACACCTCCAGCCTGCGGCGGCTCCCTCGTATTTGCTGCATGCGTCAGCTGCCCTGGGTCCCCTGTCTGCACATCCCTGGGGGCCGGGGCCATGGGCGGAGGGAAGGGGGCACAGAACGAGACTGAAGCTGCGCTGCCCCGAGCGGGCCTGTCTTGGCCACCACTGTGGCCGCTCGTCCCTCTTTGTGTCCCTCTCCACCTGTTCTCATCCAGATCAGATTTGCCCAGCTCTTCCGACTCAGCCCCAAAGCCCGTCAAGAGCCAATTGGCGCCAGGATCTTTAACCCGAGGCCCCTGTCCAAGCTGGTAAATGTCGGGGCGATTCTCCCCATCCCGGGTTGAGCCTGAACACCGTCCCGTGGGTCCTCCCACCACATCAGCATCTGCACGGGGCCATGTCACAGGCCACGGCATAGGCCACAGCAGACACAGTGTCCCCGGTGCTGGTGGTGAGGTGGCAGCTTCCAGAAAGGTGCTCTGGCCACCAGAGAGGCCTCCTGGAGCGAGACCCATCCCCCTGCCCGCCCCAGACCCCTGCCCTCTCCACCTTGGACCTAAGCGCCATCCGTGTGGCTCCTGGGCCTGCAGGCGGCGTGGCGGGGGTCAGTCACTTTGTTGGAGAGAGTGGGCACGAGGGGCCCACGGGTGTGCTGGACGGGATGGGGCAGGCGGAAGGCCTGGGGGGTCAGCTGGTCGCAGGTCACCCGGGATTCTAAAGCTGATGTGTTCACGAGGAGATCTATGACTTTGCCGGAAAACTTGTAATTATATTTCTCAATTATGTGAGTGGGAACAGCCGGGGAGAGCTGGGACTAAACTACAAAGGGTAGGGTGAGTTAATAGGCTCGTTCTTCACGACGGGAGAACGAAACCAAAGGCTTTGTTCCAAGGCTCTGCGGGAATGAGCAGTGGCTGCAGGTTCAGCATCTCCCATTTATCTGAAGTGGAGGCCTCTCCCGTAGCTCAGGTCCTGCCTGAAATGTCCCTGCGCTGGGATCACGGAGTGGCCACAGCCGTGGTTTGCCAGCGGCCAGAGGGGATTCGCAGAAGGCAGGAGATTTGGGCTGAGACCAGAAAGTCCTGGGGAAAAGAGATGAGCTGGCCACCCGGGCTCGGCGAGAAGCGCAGGGACTCGTGGCCTGGCGGCTTGTGGCGTTTGCTCTTTAGAGCTATGCCCGGTTTCTCTCTTGGCCTGACGTGGCCTGAGCAGGGCGGAGTAGGTCCAGATCGGCGCAGGGCCCCTGGCAGACCCCGTGCTCATGAAGTGCCGCCATCTCGGCCCCTCCCGGCCTGCAGAGATAAGCCCGCCTGGTCACCAAGACTCTTCCGGGGGAGAACTGGACTTAGCCCCCGCCGGCCAGTTAATCGCTCGCTGCGTGGAACTGTGTGGAGAATTCAACGCCGGGGTTTAAGAGCAAAGTCCATTTGCACACAGCTCAAATACTGAGGCCGTAACACTCCTTCTGATCTCAGAGTGTTTTCCCTGTATTTTTGTTAATCCTCATATAAGTGTCTGTTTGACTGGGGATAAAGGTAAACATCGCCGCATAACGTGCTAGTGCACGGCAAAGCCAGATGTTTTGACGGCGCAGTTGGAGCGCCTGATGCCGCGGTGGTGGCCTGGCTGTAAGGAAAGGGGTTCCGTGCCCCAGTCTCTCTGGCGGCGTCTCCGAGGGGCTCCGGCCCAGCCACATGACCTCAGGCCCCCCTGGCCTGGTCCCCTGGCCTCACACCAGCTGGCCGGCGAGCTTCAGCCACGCAGACGCTGAAGTGACGCCTCTTCCTGCGGCTCTGCGGCGGAGGGAGCAGTGCCGGATCACCTCGCGCCTCCCTCAGTGCTGCTGGGCTCGCTTTACACCTTAAAGTGGAGCACTCCGCATGTACAAGCACGTGTGCACACGCATGTGAATGAGTGCACACACGTTGAGTGCACACAACTGTGTCGCTGTGTGCACTTGCATGTGTGTGCATGAGTTGTGCACATGTGAGTGTTCAGACAGGTGAGTGTGCACATGTGTGCATGAGTGGGTGCACACAGGTTCATCCACGTGTATGTGTGTGCACCAGTGCATGTCTGAGTGTGTAAACAGGTGTGTGCAAACACAAGTGGGTTCATGTGTTTGCACATGAATGAGTGTGCACAGGCATGTACACATGATTGTGTGTACCTGTGAATACATGCAAATGTGTGGGTAGGTGTGCACACAGGCATGTGAGTGCACATGTGTACAGTTGTGTGTGCACAGGATTGAGTGTGCACATGTGTGCTTATGAGTAAGTGGGTGAGCACACGAGTGTATGTTTGCACAATTGTGTACATGTGTGAAAATGAGTGTGTGCCTATGTGAGTGTGTACCTGCGAATGTGCGCACGTATTGTGTGACAAGGGAGCACAGGACCCCAGCCCCATGCTCACCCCAGGAGCTCAGCCCCCCTTCTGCCCCTGCCCCATCTGAGCCAGCTCCATCAGCGGCACAGGATTATCCCAAAGCCACTTGCTCGTGTGCTGTCCCCTCCCCACGGGGCCAAAGCGCCCTCGTGGTAGCCGGCTTTGCAAATGCAGCCCAGCACTGACTTGGAGGTGGTCATGGCCATGGCCCTCTGGGGTGGCGCTGGCCGGACGGCCTGTGGGCGGGGAGACCCCCCTGCAGGGTTGGTCCAGTGAGG
Source organism: Tolypeutes matacus (assembly GCA_026826555.1). Lineage (NCBI taxonomy): Eukaryota > Metazoa > Chordata > Mammalia > Cingulata > Chlamyphoridae > Tolypeutes > Tolypeutes matacus. The sequence continues at coordinate 2,575,751 of JAKSZT010000088.1, read as the reverse complement.
GCAGAGGGCGAGGTCCACGCTGGCCCTGACCAGAGAGCACGTCGGGGCGAGAAGCGTTTCCACGCCGCTAGAGCTGTCCACACCCCTCGGCCCTTCCCGTGGACAGTCTCCTAGATATTGGATGCTGAGGGTCCCAGGGCACGTGGCTTTGTGACACCTCGACACGTAGCCGAGCTTCGCCCCCAGCTTCCGTCCGCCCGACCCTGCCACCTGCTCAGCTCCGAAGTCTCGGGAACAGGGCGTCGCCCACACGCAGCCGTGAGATCCTGGTGGGCTGGAGGTGCTTTCCGCGGCTTCCCTGGCCATGCCGTTTCTCCACCCTAAGGGGGCTCCTGGTGCCCGCCTCCCCCTCTCCCATGGTTGGCGCTGGGGCCGCCCAGGGCAAACCCCCTCCCACCCTGAGCCCACCCTTCACCCCGGCCGGGAGGGTGTGAGGCTCCCTCCCTTCTAAGTCCCCCAGGTAGGCGTGGGGGCAGGGCGTGGAGACCCCGCGTGGGACCGGCCTTCCTCCTGGCCCGGCACATCATCCTCGCGAATTTGGGGTGGAGGGCAGCTGGGGACACTTTCCCACAGCTTCTTCCCACCCACCCTCGGCTTTCCAGGCCGGCGCTGAAGCCGGGTCTGTGGGGAGAGCCATGCCGACCTCGCTGGGGTGGGCTCAGCCCCTCACAGGCGGCTCTCGGAGGCCTCAGGAAAGTCCACGTGCGGCCTCCCAGGGCCCCCATCCCAGGCCTCACCCCACGCTCGGGAGCCCCCCAGCTGGCCTGCCCCCTCCAGACCATCCCCAGGCCGGCTGCCTTTGTCCCGTCCGTCCTTGGCGGCTGCACCTGGGAGATGCAGCGGCGGGAACTGCGCCGGAGCCGAGGACCTGGGCCACGGGGCATAAGCTCTGCGTTCCCGGGCAGGGCGAGGCCTCAGCAGCCATCTGGGGCAGCGGTGACCGGAGACCGTCTTCTGAGCACGGCTCTTGCTGTACAACAGGGCCTCCTGACCTTTTTTGTTCCTTTCCAGTCAGGTGACAACCGCGGGTCCCTTGCAAGTCGGCACCGTGCTGGGGATTGCCTGCCAGGCACATCACGCCCGCTCCACACGGCCCCAGGAGTACAGCGTCTGGAACGCCAGTCCCAGCTCACGGGCCCCTTGCTAAGAGCCCCTGCTCTGAACTGACACCAAGGCAGGCAGAGCCTTTCACGGAGCAGCCGGGAAGCCCCGGCCCGGCCAGAGGTCAGCGCGGGCGCCTTCGACGCCGCTGCTCGGCGCCCGGGCTTCTTTTTGCGCCCACTGGGTTCCTGCCGCCCTTGAGAGCTGATAAGGGGCCGCCTGGAGGTGGGGGGACAGGAAGCGGCTGCCGGGGGCGCGTGGGGACGTGCTCTCCCGTGGCGCGCTGTGCACGTGGGTAGAACACGCCAGGAGCCTCGTGCCTGTGACGGTGCGTGTTGTTGCATGTGAATGAGGCCGCGAGCCTGGTTGGAGAGCACGGGTCTCGGCCCTTCCTTGCATCCCGGGGGTTGCCGCCTCGTGGGGTGGGGTCCTCCCGGGCCCGAGATGACGGAGCAACGGTTGGCTATGTGACGGCCAGTTCCACCTAAGCTCCCTCAGCTTTAACCGAGATCTGCTTCCCGGCCCGCGACCCCTCGCCTGCCCCAGGAGGCGCCCGGGACGCCGTGGCCAGTCCCCTCCCTCACGGGCCATCAGCTTCTCTCCTAGCACCTATGCGCCCGGGGTCTCCAGAAAACAGACGCCCGCTTAGCCCCATGAGCCCCGCTTCCCAGCCGCCAAGCGGGGGCTCATCCGAGGTGGAGCTTCCCACGGTCATGTCCCTTCGCCCCTGGTTGGGACGGGGTCAGCCAGGGCGTCAGGGTGACGCTTTAATGCAGGGAGGGGCAGGGGTCCTGGGAAGGCAGGCAAGCTGGGTGGACAGGGTCCAGGTGGGCAGGAGGGCCTCATGGGCAGCGGGTCCTGGTGGGTCGGCGAGCTGGGTGGACAGGGGTCCCGGCGTGAAATGGGCTCTTGTGGGTGGGGTCCCGGTGAGCAGAGCCCTCCCCCACCACGTGGCTCAGAACTCACCTCTCCGTCCCACCAGCCTGGGACAGGAGACCCCGACTCAAATCCTGCTCCGTCCTTGAGCGAGTCCCGGGACTTCTCTGAATCTGTGATTGCGTCCAGGAAAGTGAGAGCACCCCGCACCCCCTCCTGTGGTGGGGGCGGGGCTGACAGTGACCTGCTGGCGGGCGCGGCCAGGTGCGCCGTCCGTGGGGGGTGCCCACCGTGAAACGTCAGGGGAGGGGACGTGGGCTCTAGAAGGGTGAGTTTCCCACGCCGACACCCACGTGTGCCCGGAGCTAACGTGAAGGCCTCCGGGGCACGACAGGCAGGTGGAGTTGGCGTCGGGAAGCGTTTCTGTCCTTCGTAATTTCTCCCCGAGCCTCCTGATGGTTGGAAAGTGACTTTGTTGCTGCTTCTCTGATTAGAAAACTCCTCCGAAATGTTGCTTGTAGTTTCAGCCCTGGCGCCTGCCCCCTGCGTCCCCTCCCCTCACGCATGCACACACACGCATGCACACACCTGCACACGCATGTACACGCCTGCCATGGCTCGCTGACCCTCCAGCGACCCCCGGGTGGGGAGACGGCCTCTGGTCGCGGAGGGGTTGGGGGATGTCTCAGCAAGGCTCGGCTGCCCTGGCCGTGCGTTTTGTGGGCGTAGGCGCTGGAGAAGGAATTGTGATTTCTTCTTTTTTTATTTTTGAAAAAATGTTACGTTGTTTTCTTCTGGTTTTAAAGGTAATTCAAGCTCCGTATAAAAATCCTGGGCAACGTAGAGAAGAGGAAAAAGCCTCCTCCTGGTGCCACTAGAGGAGAAAGTGATGGGCAGCATTTTGGGGTGGCTGATGGGGAGGGCTAGAAGGCGAGGCAACGGTGGGCACTGACCTTGAACCTTTCCTGCCAGACCGTCTCGGTCCAGCCAGGAGCCCATGGGTGGCCTGAGAGGACCCTCACCTCAGGGCCCCGGGCGGCCTTGGGGGTCTATGGTGGGGCGTGGGGTGGAGACTGGGGACCCCGCGCTTGCTGGGCCCCCTCCAGGCCCCAGAGCCCACCCGGCGCCCTTGTCCCTCGGGCTCGGGGTGGCCCAGGCCTGGCGCTGCCTCCTGTGTGGCCACCCCGTCAGGGTGGGCTCACCCCTTTCTGACTCGTCTCCTCGTCAGGAAAACAGGGTGACAGAGGACCCTTTCCCGGAGGGGGGTGGCTGAGTGCCGGTGGCTGTGTCACCTCTGGGCGCTCAGGGAGCCAGACCCCAAGGGGAGGGTGGATGGGTGCACGGCCCCCTGCCCCGAGGGCCCCTGTCCATCAGCCTGGGGGTGGGCCCTGCCTGGACGCCCCCTGCCCACATCCCTCCTCTCCAGCCGCTCCATGGGCCTCCTGCCAATCCTGGAGAAGCACATGCGTGAGTGAGCGTAAGTGCGTGAGGGTTCTGTGTGCACATGTCCGAGAGAGGAGGAGGGAGCAGGCACGCGAGAGCTGCCCTTCGGGAAGCTTCCCTCGCTGCTCTTACTCCCCCCTTCCCCAGTTCCCACAAACCCTCCAAGGAGCCCTCCAGAAGTGAGAAGTTTCCAGCCTTGGCTGTGAGAAGCGGGGTGGAGACTGTGCAGTTGGGAGAAAGACCCCGGAGACCAGATCAAGTCCCCGGGGCTCCACCCTCCCTGTCTCTGGGCCTGGGTCTCAGCCCGCACGGGGGGCCTCCCAGGTGCATCTCTGCCCTGAGTGTGAACAGCGGCCTCCCCCGGCCAGACCCTGGAGCCCCGGGAGCTGGGGCGAGGGCGTGCAAGGCCCGCGGGGTCACCCCTGCACGAGGCCTCACGGCAGCCCCCTCCCCAGGGTGGCTAGGCTGGGGTGCTCCAGCTCAGGCCCCACCGCAGCTGGGAGAGGCAGCGTCCTGCGTGGAGCCGCCGGCTTCCATCAGAGGGCGCTGGGGGCACGCAGAGCCGACCCGTGGACAGCGGCTTTTAGGGTCAGCTGCAAGGTCCAAGGGCAGGGGGAGCGTCTGTCTGGTTGCCGTGTGGCTGGACTGCCTCTGCCCTCCGTGCCGCATGTCGCGCCCTGGAGCTGCGCAGTGGACGGGTGGCCGTGTGGCGGGTCCAGGCCGGTGAGCCGCGGTGTTTACCTGTGAAAGGAGCACAAGTGCCCGGAGCAGGCAGGAGCCCAGGGCGGGGGTGGCGGGCACAGGGCGAGGCAGGGTCACACCACGTCCTTCCCGCGGAGACGCAGAGAACAGGCCCGGCGTGGAGAAGGTTGTCAGGGCGTGAGTGCCAGGAACGTCCTCGTCACGGTTTAACTTGTTGCACATGTTACTGCAAGATGTGGGCTGCTAGAACATTCCATGGCTCTGCAGTGGCTGTACTGGTGGGGATGACATAGGCTCGGCGTGTTGTGCTGGAGGCCGTGTGTGCCAGGCCCCGGGGACTGCATTCCCATGGGAAAGACGCCCCTCAGCGCTACAGGTGTGAGGCCACCGCGCGGCCAGGCCCCAAGCAGGGCGAACGCTCGTCCCACCCTCCGTGGGCCTCCCCGGCTGCGGCCGAGCCCAGCTCTTGGCCGTTTGCGCCGTTCCTGCCTGCCTGAGGTGGCTTTGGCGGCTGGGCTTCCAGCACCTTCTGCAGGGCATAGGCACACTTCACGGGGCAGGATGGGGCCCTGGCAAGCCTTCAGGGGAGACAAAGGAATTTCAGGAAACGGGTGGGCCAGGGCCTTCTGGGGAAGTGTAGGAGGCCTTGGGGGGCGCAGGCAGGCTGGTGAGGGGGCCGAGCAGACGTGGCGGGTTACCCGGTGGCACCATCACGCCCCAGGCAGCCACACAGTGGGCAGGAGGTGCATCCGCGTCCACGGATGGAGGCCGGGACACTGGCCTAAGATGGCAGCTGCACTTTCTTTTGCCCGATAGCCCAGCACAGGCATGGACGCTGTGGGTCTCGTGGACGTCGTGGGTCTCGTGGACGCCGTGGGTCTCGTGGATGGATGGGGAGCTCTGCGGCCACGGGCTGTGTGCCATGGTGCAGGGCGGGCACGGAAGGGCCGGGTGCCTGGAACGCGCCATCGGTTGCGCCCGTGGTGGCTCCGGTGAGTTCCGCGTGGACGGCTGGGTTTAAAGCTGTGGCTGGCAAGGGGCTCCCACCATTTATTGTGGAGTCACCAGCCTGACCCAGGCCAGCTTTGCTCCAAGGACAATGCGGCCAAACGGGAGTCGTTCTGGCTGGGGGCACAGGCACCGCCCGCCAGCAGTCTTTGTGTCTCTTTTCATCTTTACGTGGGGGTAAGCTCCCGTTTGACATCTGATCCCAGCATGCTGCTGCCTGCCCTTCCGGAAGCAACCAGTCTCTCTGTTAGAGATGTCTCGGACGTCCGTCTGTCCTCCACAGCCCCGTCTGTCTCAGGTTTCTCAGCACCTCTATTTCGGGCCTGTCTGCTGACCTGCCACCACCCTGTCTGCTTGCCCTTGACCTCCTCTGGGCTGTCGGCTTCCAAGAGCCTTGGACCTGGCCCCGTGGCCCTTCCAGGAGACGCTGCTGTGTGCGCTTCAGCGTGACGGGCTGGGCCCCCAGGGTCCAGGGGCAGCTCCGGAGCTGGGGTCAAGGGGGACTGGACATCCAGAATCCAGGGGCAGCTCTGGAGCTGAGGTGCCATGGGGGGCTGGAACCCAGAATCCAGAGGCAGCTCTGGAGCCAGGTGAAGGGGCTGGTTTGCCTCCTGCTCCCTCCTGGCAGTAGCTCTGCCACACCCTGAGGCCACCTGGCTGGAGAGATGACGAGGACTGGGGTGCCTAGTGCAGAGAGCTCTGAAGGGCCCTGGAAGGTCCTGAGGGCGGCCGGGGGCCTCGGGCAGCGCCTGGAGGAGAAGGGGTCTTGAGCAGAATGCAAGTGCCAACGACGAACCCAGGAACAGGACTGAGCAGGTGAAAAGGAAGGGGCGGCCGGCGCCAGTGTCATGGAGTAGGGGGTGGCGCCCAGGTTCCCAGCCCTGTCCTGGACGTGCTGTGAGCACATGAGAAATTAATAAATTGAAGAGTGTCCTGTTAATAGAAGAATAAACTGGGAGACATTTCATTAGCAGTAATAAACGGGGAATGTCCTGTTAATAAGGTAATGTGAGGGCACTTAGTAATAAATTAATCAAGTGGGGGGCGTTACGTTGATAAATTCATAAACGGTGGGTCATTTCATTGATGTCAATAAACGGGAACATGCCATTTGTAGATGAATAAACTGGGGGGCGTTGCATTAATAAGTTAATAAACCGGGGAATGCTTGGTTTGTAGATTAAAGGGGGGGGAGCATTTCATTAATAAATCGCTGAACTTCCCCAGGAGACGCGGCGAGCGGGGCCTGTGCCCATGGGTTGGATGCCGAGGCGCACGGCGAGGGGGTGGTCCCATGCTCAGGCCCAGCTGACCCGAAGCACTAGGGCTTGGGTGGCGGGTCCCTGAGTGACCAGGGCTTCTCTGGCCGTGGCAGTGCTGGGCCCCTCCACGCTCTCCATCCCGCTCGTGAGGGGCTGTCGAGGGCTGCCCCGTGGACCCCGTCTGGGTGCTGCTGGCCTCGCGGTGCTGGGAGGCCAGCCTCCTTGGCAGTGGGCGTCAGGGAGGGGAGGCCTGCGGGGTGGGAGGTGGCCGTGGGACAGAAGTGGCCTCCCCTTCAGCCTTCAGGGCAGGAAGCGTCTCCCCTTAGCCCGGACCCCTCCCGCTGCTGCATTTATTTGTCCGTTTGTTGGCTTTGCCCTGCTCTGAAAGCTGGACCCGACTTGGATTGTGACGACAGCGTGAGTCAGAATCTGCCGTCAGCAGGCTCCCGGGAGGCAGCGTCCCTGCTGCTTTTCACCGGCCAGGCCACGGGGCCCTGCAGCTGGCAGGAGTGCGTCTCCTCAACTAGACCAAGCCCCCCAAGGGTGGAAGCCAGGCCCATGGTTCCTCCCATGGTCCCCCGGCCAGAGGACAGCCGCAGGCAGCACTGGGAGGCCGTGGCCAGCACACTGGCCGTGGCCCTGGAGGTCCCTGGGAGCGCCGAGGTGCCCTGTGCCATCGGGAGCAGGAACGAACGCTAGGCAGCGGCCAGGTGGCCAAGAGACAGAGACTGTCACCGTGGGGCGGCTGGTCACTCCCTTTGCCTTTGTCAGTGCAGATTAGAGGCTGGGGAGCGGCACGTGCTGGCAGTGACATCCTGAATCCCTCGGGCTGGGTGCAGCAGAGATTTCCCTGGACTTGACCTTTCCCCAGCTGAGATGCTGGCCCCACCGGCGGCTCAGAGACGGGCGCATCCTCCGTGGAGTTTAGGAGTAAAGTCAGTGAAACACGGGGAGGCGACACCTGGCACTCGTGCACCCGGGTCTTGTCCTCCCAGGCCCTGTGGCCCTTGTCACCCTCAACCTATGTCCTGGGGCGTCTGCCACATGGAGCGGGGGCCACGTCCACAGGGGCAGCTGCGTGTGCATGTGTGTGCATCTCATGCCTGTGTACACGCGTGTGCATATGGGCATGTCCTGTGGGCAGGGGTGCGCGTGAGTGTGCCTCTTTGTGCACTTGCACCTCACATGCATGTGTGTGCACATGGGTGTGTGCAGGTGTGCCTGCCCGGGAGAGGGAGAGCAGCTGCTGGCCCATCCGCCATCGGGTGCTGCCAGTGCCATCTCGGTCCTGTGCCACACAGGGCGTCTCCTTCAACGTGTGGCTGCCCCAGGGTCTGTAACCAGCCCAGAGGGCTCCTGGCCTGGGGTTCGACTCCATGATGCTGGACAGTGCCAGCAGCTGGCACCAGGGACAGAGGCTACAGGCCCTCTTAGTTCAAAGCAGTGGGCTCTGGGCACTGGGCTCCGGGTAGTGTGCCCTGGGCAGTGGGCTCTGGGCAGTGGGCTCCGGGCAGTGGGTCCTGGGCAGTGGGCTCCGGGCAGTGTGCCCTGGGCCGTGGGCTCCGGGCAGTGGGCTCCGGGCAGTGGGTCCTGGGCAGTGTGCCCTGGGCAGTGAGCCCTGGGCCGTGGGCTCCGGGCAGTGTGCCCTGGGCCGTGTGCCCTGGGCAGTGCAGGGTTCCTTTGGCTGGTACCCGCCTGCGTGCTGGGTGGAAGATGCGGCACTGCCTCTGTGGGGTGGGCCTTTCATTTCCTGCATGACAAAGATGGGGCTGCCTTTCATTTCCTGTCTGCGAGGCCAGGCCGCCAGAATCCAATGGGCGGAGAGGAGAGGTTATGGCCTGACCCAAGCACTCGCTTTTTTCTGTTTCCTTAAAGATTTTTTTAAATGATTTGAACTTACAGGACAGTTGCCATCGTAATACAAAGCCCATCCGCAGAATTCCAGCGTACCCCTCCCGGACGCCAGGCTCACCGGCTCTACCTCCCTGCTCCGTTGATGCTTTCTTCCCTTTTCCTCCTCCCTCCCTCCCCTCCGCCTGCCCATGTGTCCATCTCCATCTACCCATCCACTGTCTATCGATGAGCTGCCAGTTTCCTGAGCCCTTGCGTGTAGGTTGTGCTGCTTGTGCTTCTTGACCCCTTGAAACTTCCATGTCCATTTCCTAAGGACAAGGACAGTCACTTACGAACCACCTCAAGTGCAGTTACCAAAGTCAAGAAATTTAACTTTGATATAAAGCTGACAGTCCATATTCTAAGTTTTCCTTATTTCCCAGTAACCTCGTTTTGGGTCTCTCCTCCTCCATCATTAGATCCCGTGCAGGTCATGTAGTCATTCAATGCTCAGGGGTTAATCGCACTCACAGTGTCGGGCTGCCATCACCCCATCCATCAGGAACTTTCCGTCACCCCAACAGAAAGCCTGCACCCGTTGCACCTGTACCTCCCAGGCCCCACCCCGCCCCTCATCACCTCTACCCGGCCTTCTGTCTCCGTGCGTTTCCCTATTCCAGCTGGTTCGTGGACGTGGAACCGCACAATCTTTACCCCTTTGTGTCTGACTCATTTCACTCCGCATGACGTCTTCATGGTTCATCGCTGCGGTGCATGTGTCAGAACTTCCTTCTTTTACAGCTGAGTAAGGTTCCGTTGCATAGTTAGACCACGTCCTGCTTGTCCGTTCGTCAGCTGATGGACACTTGGGTTGCTTCCACCCTTTAGCAGTTGTGAGTACTGGCATGCACATACCTGTTCAAGTCCCTGCTGCCAGTTCTTTGGGGCGTCTACCTGGCAGTGGCGTTGCCACATCATATGGTAGTTCTATGTTTAACTTTTTGAGGAGCTGCCAAACAGATTTCTACAGTGACTGCCCCATTTGACAACCCCCCCCCCAACAATGCACAGGGTTCCTGGTCTCCACATCCTCGCCACGGCTGTTGTTTCCCATTTGTATTGTGTGTGTGTGTGTGTGCGATTTCAGTGGTAGCCATTCTCCTGGGTGTTGCCACATCGCGCTTCTCTTGCCTTCCCTGACACTGATGATGTTGAGCTCCTTTCCAGGTGCTGCTGGCCATTTGCTTGTCGTCTCTTTGAGAAATGTCTATTCAAGTCTTTTGCTCATTATTTAAAACATTTTTTTTTTGTCTTTTTGTTGTTGAATTGTAGAAGTTCTATGTATAGTCTGGATATTAAATCCTTATCAGACACATGGTCTTCAAATATCTTCTCACACTCCATAGGTTATATTTTCACTGTCTTGATAATGTCCTTTGACACGCAAATGTTTGTAATTTTCATGAAGTTCAGGTTATCCACTTTTCTTTTGTTGCTCGCACTTTCCGTTGAAAGTCTAAGAAGCCATTGCACGATGCAGGGCTCTGCAGCTATTTCCGTTTTCCCTGAGAGTTTTATCACTTTAGGGCTTCTCTTCAAGTCTTTGCTGTTTTTTGAGTTAATTTTCGTATATGGAGCAAGGTGGGGTCCACTCTTCCCTCTGCACGTGAATGTCCGGCTCCCCGGAACCATTTGTTGAAAAGCCTGTTCTTTCTCCATTGGGTGGGCTTGACTCTCCCATCAAAATCGAGGTGTGGGTTTGATTTCTCAATCCTCGTCCACAGGCACCTATGTCTGTCCTTCCCCTGGTGCCGCGTGGTTTTGAGGAGCATAGCTTCGTAGTAAGTTTTGAGATCAGGAAGTCTGAGTCCACCGGACTGGTCCCTTTTCGAGATGGGCTTGGCTATTCAGACCCCTCCCCTTCTGTAAGAACGAGATGATTGGCTTTTCCATTTCTGCGAAGAAGGCTGTAGGATTTGACTGGGATTGCGCTGACTCTGTGAATCGCTCTGGGTGGTATTGACATTGTAACATTAGTCTCCAGGCCATGAGCACGGAATAGCGTCCTTTTCTTCAGGCCTTGCCTGTCGACTTTGCACACGAGGCCTGTACGGCTGGGGTCAGATTTTCTCCTGGGTATGCCATCACTTTGCTCTGATAGAGCGTTTTTCCAACAGTCGGTCTAGACGGCTCTCTGGGTCTCCGCCTGGCGGGTAGGCAGCGGGGAGCGCCGGCGCAGGCGCCCCGCGGCCGCTGAGCCGCCTCTGCTCCTCTCTTCCAGGTCAGCTGGCGGCCGGCACCTGTGAGATCGTGACGCTGGACCGGGACAGCAGCCAGCCACGGAGGACGATCGCGCGGCAGACGGCTCGCTGCGCGTGCAGGAAGGGCCAGATCGCTGGCACCACGAGGGCCCGGCCTGCCTGCGTGGACGGTAAGAGCTTGGCAGCAACACGCCAGGGCGCCGCGTCGGCCGGGCCAGCACCAGGTGGCCGCTCCCTGACCCGGGGGGTCCCGCCGTGGGCCTCGGCCGCCCCATGTCTGAGCCCAGCTGGACACTCACGTCCTCGTCATGGCACGTCCAGAGTGGCTGCTCGTGGGCAGTGGAGGTGTAAGCCCGGGGGGAGGGCGCTTGCCGATGTGGACATCATTTTAGGGTGCAGCGGGGTGGAGGGAGCTGGGGTCCTCAGGCTTGCCCAGGCGTGGGTCCCCAGCGGCGTTTTCCCCTGGGATTGTCTGATTGGAGGCTGCAGCCTGTTGGCCTTGCTTGGGCAGAGGAAGGAGGGAGCTGTGGCTGTGGAGGGGGACGGGGCCAGGGCAGTCACGGCATCAGCCACTGGGTATCTCTGGGCAGTGGCTCGTCCGCTGACATGTGGCTTCCAGGCTGAGTCCCTGGTGAGGGGTTAGCACGTGTCCCCCCCCAACTGCTGGTGAGTCAGATGCCTGTGTGCCCCTGCTCGGCACAGGGGCCCCCGGCCCCAAGCCCGAGGATGGGTGGTGGGTGGCGCTCGTCCGGCGAACCATGCCACGTTTGGTTTCTGCACGTTGGTGACCAGAGAAGACAGCGCGAGTGATCATTTTGGGAATTGCTTCCCAAATCGGCATCGCCGGCGTCTTTAGGGAAGGCAAGGACCCTTCCTGCTGCCGTGGCTTCTGAAGTGGGAGCCGTCCTTGGCGGGAGTGTGTGGTAGAACTTGGCCTTGTCTGAGGCCATGATTGACCACTCGAGGCAGAGACCAGGGAGTCCCACGGGGTGGTGGGGGTCAGGCTCCCCATGGCCACAGTGAGTTCAGGGCAGTTTTCTGGCAGCACCAGCCGGGATCGGGGCTGCCCGGAGTCCTGGGACCAGTGCCGGCTGGGACCTGGGGGCAGAGCTCCTCCAGGCCGTGGAGGCTGAGGGTCAACCCGGGGCCCTGAGCTCAGTGACCCCACGCTGGGGTGTAGGCGAAAGGGGCAGGGAGAGCGCTCCTGGGGTGTGAGGCTGAGGCCCCTGCAGGGGCTGGGGGAGGCCACGAGCCGGGTGACCGTGAGTGGGCTTGGCCGTGATGCGCAGGCCCCCAAGCCTGCCGTGGGCTGGGTCGACGCAGGGTGGGGGCGTGGCCGGGAGCAGGAAGGGGAACCCGTAGAGTCCTCTGAGTAGGGCTGGAAGGGGCAGGTGCTGGCACCCCCAAGCACCCGACTCGGCCCTGCTGCGGGGCTGGGCGGGGACGGTGGCCTGGCAGCCTCTCAGGGCCACCTTCCTTGTCCTGCGTCAGACTTGCAGCGACGCGTGTGCTGTGGGCTCTGGCCCGTGGCCTCCTGGCGTCTCCGACGTGCCTTGGCCTCCGTGGGTCCCTGGGCAGAGGCCCGGGCGTGTATGGAGCACGGTGCAGGAGGGCATGCGGGACCCCAGGGGCTCAAGCCCCGCCCCCTCTCGCCCCCCATGAGCGGTGGCCTCGCCTGCCAGCTCCTCATCTGTGGAGTGCGGTAATCCTGGGACCTGCGCAGGGGAACGGTGAGGACGACATGAGAAATGCTGAGCCCAAGGCTGAGGCTTCCGGAAGGCTCCGTGCATGTGAGCTAGAGAGCTCAGGCGAAGCTGGTCTGTGCGCGAGGACAAAGGAGGCTGCTGTCTGCAGGGGCGAGGGCTCTCTGACAAGCATGTCCCAGTGTGGTCACGGGTCCCCCAGCCAGAAAGGCCCCCAGGCAGGGGTCAGCCGAGGCCGGCAGCCTGGCGGTCGGGGTGACAGGGTGACTGGATCGCCGAGTCCCTCGTTATCACCAGGGAGCATGACCCGGGGGACTGACCAGGGGCATGACCGGGCAGTGGGTCTCCCCCAGGGCAGGGAGTGCCCCTGAGGTTTTCTCTAGCAGGAAAGGGGAGAAGGGGGTGCAGGGGCTTGGCTCTCAGCGGCCCCCCAGGGCCTGTCCGGCGACCTTCCGGGGGCCCCGCTTCCACAGCCCGCCGCCCTCCTGCTGCCATGCCCAGGGATCCTTTGGGAACATTCAGGAACATCCAGGGCCCGGGGCGGGCAGGGGTCAGAAAGCGAAGCTGAGCGCGCCAAGGGCCTGGGGGCGGCGGCGGGCGGGACAGGCGAGGGGCCTGTCATGTGGACTGTGCAAAAAGCCCGCTGGCCGTCCTGGTTAGAGACGTCGTCTGATTGCACGCCCATGTACGGAGGCACGTCCATTCTGCCCCGGTGTTTGCGGAGCTTCGTTCTGCCGAACCTCATTCCCGGGTAACTTTGGGCCAAAGGGGCCGCCACCTCGATTCCCGGCGAGCCGGATTCATTCTGCTCCGCGCGCCGCCCTCTCCCAGCTCGCTGCGACTGCATGGGCACACACGGGACAGCCAGCACGCCCTCGTGGCTGACATTGATTGATTGCTCCCCAGACCGAGAGGGAGAGAGGCGCTGGGCACGGCCGCGAGCTCCCCGCCAGCGCCCGCTTCCTCTCTTCTCGTTAGCTCCGCGTGCCTACCGGGAGAGCTGGGGTCAAAATTGATTACTAATTGAATCTGGAGCTGCTCATCTGCAACTGTTCTCTCCCCGTTGCCTGTGAGCCTCCTGCTGCCTCAGGAGCCAGGTCCCAGGGACCCAAATTAAAATATCGCCACTTTCATGGGAGGCCAAACAAATTAGTTAGCCTGCGTTTTTGCACAGTGGGCATTTTCTGGGCTGCCATCTAATTTAATTTTTGCTTTTCTATTTTCTTGCTCTGTGTGCATAATCAGTTTGCTCACATGTGAATTGTATCTGCTAAAGAGAAAACTCTTTGCCACCTTGGTTGGGTTGGGATTTAACACGAGCAGAGTGTAAATTGGGATGGATTGTGCTGAACTTGTTGTGTTCCGTGAACACGGGAACTTCAAAAACTAGAGCCGACAGGTGAGTGTTCACTTGTGTGTTTGGTTATGAATTGGTTTCTTAATTTTTCATTCATTTGTCCACTCATTCATTCATTCAAAGAGGTATAGTCTCGTGGATGTAGGTGAGGTATAAGGGGAGGGGAGATTGACACTGAAGGCTCATAACACCCAGTGTTGTGCAGTGTTGTGGGTGACGGTGAGACTGGGCAGGGGCTGGGGGACCCCAGAGTTCAACTCAGCTCCCCCTTCCTGCCCAGGACATTGGCAAGACTGCGTCAATGACGGGGCAGTTGGCTAGGGTGTTGAGGGATGAAGAGGAGCTCACCAGAGAAATGTCTCTTCATGAAAGGAGATGCTGGGGGTGAGAGGGGAACTTCTAACCTTCAATCCCCTGGCCTTGTCACTGTGTCTGAAGCATTTCTGGTAAACTGCTCCCCAGCAGGGAACTTACAGATCCACCGGGGAAAGAGGTTCTACAGCAACCCCCAGCCACTTATGCCCGGGTTTAGCATTCTTACAAATAGTGGCAACAAAACCTTACCTTGGGATGACCTCACTCCAGAAAGCGGGGGCCCCCGGTGGGAAGACAGGGGTCCTGGGCTATGCATACAAGGAGTCAGGAGACGGGATGACCCTTCCTTTGGTGCAGGGGTGGGGGCTGAGGCAGACGGTGGGGACGGGCACCCAGGCGGCAGTTTAGGAGGAGAGAGGGCACGTGTGGCAGCTGCTCCTGCATATGGCCCCTTAATTGTACCGGCTTTGCTGCCCCTGAGGGGTGCACAGCCTGCAGGGCCGGGCATCATCTGGGGGCCTCCTGGACCTCCCAGTCTTGAGCTCTCCAGCTTTGTGGACTTGCCAGAAGGTCCTGGCCCCTGTGGGAAGTGGTGGTTTCTGAAGAGCTTCGAAGGCGTCGGCAGGATGTTCTCCGGTTCCAGTGGGAAGAGAAGGCGCCGGCACGCACCGCAGGGCCCAGCATGTCGCTACTGAAATGAAACAAACTCCGTGAGCTGACCCTAAGCTGGTCCTAAGACACAGAGTCCTCGCAGTGGGGGCATAGCTGCACCTCCACTCGGTTTGGTCTGCTCCCTGCGGCCGGTTAATAAAGTCCTTCCACGGAGGCTTGTGGACAGTGTGTAGGCCAGGCCACGGTGGGGGGAGGCTGGACCCACAGGGGTGCCTGCTGCCCCCGCCCAGCGGCCCGTCACCCACACTCTCCTTGCGATGCCCTGCGTCCCATCCCATGTCCCCACTGAGCCTCAGGCGTACCCCGTTCTCTGTATGCAAAGGCCCTCAGGGCCACGTCCGTCTGTCACAGCCAGGAGAGCTGGGAGGGGCCCCGTTCCTGGGTGACAGCCTGTCCTGCTGATGCCCCCTGAGTCCACGCTCTGTGGCTGAGTCCCACGGTCTCTAGAGTAGGGAAGAAGGCAGAACGGACAAGCCTGTCTGCTGGACAAGGGGGAGGGGCGCGGAGTCCACCAGGGCTCTGCCAGGCTCCCTGCCCTCGCCTCACCCTGGCCGTCTTCACCTCGAGGCTAATGGCACTCTGAGGAGTGGGTCCAGGTTTCGCCATGGCAGGCTTTGCCTCTGGGAACTGTCCCCGTCACCCCTAAGCAGGCTGGAGGCTGCTGTGGTGCCTGACCCCGGCCGTCCACTGTGGGGCCACCTGGGCGTCTGGCCTTTCTCCCCCAGTGCGCGGTGCCGGGGAGAAGGACCAAGGTCCAGGGAGTATCACCTGTGCCGTGTAGCCTGCGCAGGCTCCTTCAGTTAAGGGCACAAAAACCAAAGATGTGCAGATGAGCTTCAGCACCCAGGGAATCTGCTACGCTGACCTGGTGGGTCCCCCACTCTCATGCTGGGGGGACAGCCCCACACAAAGGCGGGGCCAGCACAGCCCTGGGGAGCTGCGGTTCCTGGCCCCACACCCACCCCGGCTGAGCCCAGCGTCCTTGCCCTGGTCTGAGGCACTATGCTCGCGGTACGGCACAGCTTCTGGACCATGCAGCTGTAGCCTGTGGCCAGGTTTTGCAGCAGGTCCTTGGCTATGGACCATCCTCTGCTCATGGAGCTGCACCGGGAAGAGCAGGCTGGGAAAACCCCAAACACACGTCTCCAAGCGAGGTGGTTAGGAGCCTCCCCAGCGTGGCCAGTGCAGGTGTCGTGAGATGGGTTTGTTGAAAGCTCATTGTAAGCTCCCGGGCATCACACATGCCCCTCATCACCATCATCACCATCATCCCTGTCATTGCCATCACGACCATCACCACCATCACCACCATCACCTTCACCATCACCAACATCACTGTCATCACCAACATCATGATCATCACCCCCCATCATCATCACCACCATCATCTCCTTCACCATCACCCGCCTCACTATCACCACCACCGTCACCATCACCACCATCACCATCATCACCACCATCATCACCATCACCATCATCATCATCACCATCACCATCATCTTCACCGTCACTAACATCACCATCATCATCCTTATCACCATTAACATAATCACTATCAACATCATCATCACCACCACCATCACCACCATCATCACCATCATCACCATCACCATCATCACCACCATCACCATCACCACCATCACCAGCCTCACTATCACCATCACCATCACCATCACCACCATCATCACCATCACCATCATCACCATCATCTTCACCACCGCTAACATTACCATCATCATCCTTATCACCATTAACATAATCACTATCATCACCATCACCATCATCACCACCATCATCACCATCACCATCATCACCATCACCATCACCATCATCACCATCACCATCATCATCCTTATCACCATCATCACCACCATCACCATCACCATCATCACCACCATCACCACCATCACCATCATCACCACCCTCACCATCACCATCATCACCATCATCCTTGTCATTGCCATCACGACCATCACCACCATCACCTTCACCATCACCCACATCACTGTCATCACCAACATCATGATCATCACCCCCCATCATCATCACCACCATCTCCTTCACCATCACCTGCCCCACTATCACCACCACCGTCACCATCACCACCATCACCATCATCATCCTTATCACCATTAACATAATCACTATCACCATCATCATCACCATCACCATCATCATCACTATCACCATCATCATCACCATCACCATCATCACCACCATCACCATCACCATCACCATCACCACCATCATCACCATCATCATCACCATCATCATCACCATCACCATCACCACCATCACCACCATCATCCTCATCACGTCACTTGTACTGCTATTAGAGTAAGCAGCTAAGCCTATCGATTTCTTCCTGATAAAGGGGTCTCGGGGTGTATGGAACAAAGCTGTGCTTGACTTTTATGTAAAAATGGACCTTCCTTTATCCCTCAGCGGTGCCTGACTCCAGTCTGCAGGCAGGGTTTTGGGGCCTGCCTCCTCTCCTCCCTCTGGATGCCACCCTTTCAGTGCCCAGGACAGCCGGCCTGGCAGGCCCTCACTGCTCGCCCGGCTCTGGAGGGCCGTCACCCAGATGGGGCACGTGTGGTGGGCCCAGGCCTGCCCCCATCTGGAAACGTCGCAGCTCTGGGTCTCCTTGCTCATGGAAAAACACTCAGCTTCTGGCGGGAATGATCTAGGAAGGGGGGCGTGAAGACGCCGAGACACAGAGAGACCATGGTGGCACCGGCTTGGCCTTTGAGTGGACGCTAGGGAGGGGGTCCAGGGCAGCGTGAGGTGTGGGTAGAAGGCCGAGCCTGGGGAGTTGTGGGGCGGGGGGTGAGGGCCCTGTGTTCTGAGCCTCTGTCCTCTCCCCGAGGCAGGCAGCAGGGTGGGAGCTAGCTGCACGTGAAGGTCTGGGGACAGTGGGCCTGAGAAGGGTGGTCACAGCTCAGCGTGGTGCACGAGCCGCAGGGCGCAGGGGGGCCCCTCGCTCACCTGGGCAGTGAGGGGCTTCCCTCTGGAGGCTGCCCAGAGGCTGGAAGGAAGGGAGTGCGCCCGCCGCATCCACCAAGGCACAAAGGGGTCAGTGACACGAGTCCCTGCATGCCAGGAGCAGAGCACTGTGGGTGGTCAGCTGAGGCCAGGGGGGCGGTGGGCATGGGACCAGGTAGGCCCAGGTGGGTGTGAGGTGAGGAAGGCAGGCCGTCAGAGTCCCTGGGGCTGCGCCCTGACCCCTGGGTGGCCGGAGCCGCTGGTCCTGGGCCACGGGCAGGTGCTTCCCCAGCAGCAGAGGGAGGGCCAGGAGGAGGGTCTAGGGCAGGGGTTCTTAACCAGGGGTTGAATTGAAATTCAAATAAACATTCTTGTGGGGACGTGTTGGTGCAGGTGCGATTTATTTATTAAATAATCCACGTGGTTTTCACCTGACTGGCAAAGGGGTCCTTCCCCACCACCGCACACCCCACTACCCTCGAGCAGGAGAATGGAGCCACTTTGCCGACAGGTCCATCTGTCCCCATGGGGCACCTTGGATTTGGCGCTGGTCTTTGGCTGTAGCCACTCGCTCCCCCAAATGACCATGCCGAGGATGGACACGGAGCCCAGGCTGCCTTTCGTCATGTGTGACCCCCTACAGGATGTGTCCTCGCCACCACCCAAGAAGGCAGGCACAGCGGCCCCAGCTTGCCAGCTCAGCAAGGTGCGGAGGTTCCTGGAAGTTTCTGGAGGATACAGTCCAGCCAGATCTGGAGCTACGTCTCAGCATCCAGCCATGGGTCACGGCAGCCCCTTGGACCCTTCCCACGACTCGGGGTCTGTGCCCTGCCACGCGTGGTGGGGGCGGCTGCCACGGGAGCTGATGGCACGAGCCATGCCTGCCTCGGCAGGTGCGCCCGGCTGCCTGCGGCTGCCTCCGGTTGCAGCGAGAGCTGTGTTCTCACGCATGCTTCCCACATCGTGTCGTCGCTGGAGGCCTTTTCGCTACCGAGTTAGCGCTGGAGAGGGGGCGGTGTGCCGTCGGCTCTTGGAAACTCGAGAGCTGCTGGGAGCGAGCCCGCCGGCGCCGCTTTCCAGGCCCCTCGCTCATTTCTGCCGGCGCACCTGGGGCCAGGCGGCGGGGACGCCGCGTCTCTAAGCGCTCGTGGCAATCGTGGCTGTGCATTCTGCCACTGCAGCTCCGCGGCTGGACGAGGAGAGCCCGTGGCCGCCCCCTGCACCGCCCCAAACGCCGGGGGCCAGGCCCAGGGTCTCCAACCAGAGCGGCTCTCCTGGAGCCCACGTTTGGGGGGACACAGACGCGCCCCAGGCCCGGCCCCTGCGCGTTGTCACCGCTCAGTGCTGCTGGAAGGAGAGAGCCGTGCTCTGTCCAGTCCCTCTCAGGAGCCCTAGGCCTTCCCTGCCGCCTCTGAGCGTCCGCAGAGCTCAGTGGCCGGGCAGCTGCTCGATGTCTGTGTCAGGAGCTGATGGAGGGTCCTGGCAGGCCCTTCTGCTCAGGAGCCGGAGTCCCCTGGGTGTCACCCCATTTAGAGTGCCCAGGTCTCTGGGAGAAAAGGAAAGGGGGAGCAGTCACGGGGAATGTAGTGTGGCCCCGGGTGGCAGGTAAATAGCCAGCGTTTCCCTGAAGCTGCTGAAGGCACATTGGTGGGGGCTGGGGGCGCTGAGTAGGCCTGGTCCCCGGTGCACCCACTGACCTATGTCCACTGCCGTTGGGATGTGTGCCCGAGATGCAGGGGGGCGGGGGCTTTACAGGAGGGGCCCTGCCCTTCCACAGAGCCTGCGTAAGCCCAGGGTCTGTGCCGGCAACCTGGGGAGACGAGCGCCCATCCAAGGGCGGCCGGCCCGTCTCCCAGACTGTGCCTTCAGCTCTGTTGTCTGCCTGCATGAACGTGGACAGGTCGGCTCCCCGCGAGGACCTGGGGAAGATGGTTTCGAAGGCCACTCGAGCCGTGGCGCCAGGCTGGGAAGGCCGCACCAGCCCTGCTGTGTGCTCTGCTCTGAGACCCCTGATGCAGAGACAGCGGGCCACGGTGCACTCCTGTCCCAGGTGAGCCCCTCTTCTGGAAGGAACCGCCATCCCTCACCCCCAGGGGGCAGCCAGCACAGGGGCAGTGAGGCCCTAGGGTGGACTGTTGACCCCCGGCAGGGGGCAGCTTCCCTGCACCATGAGTGCCGGTTCCTCCTGCTGCCAGCCCCTAGAGGGCCCAGGGTGCCCAGGACTGTCCCTGCCCTCTCGGCTTCCTGCCGAGAGCACCTTCCCCTGATACTCCCTCTACCCCAGGGGCCTCGACAGGGCGCTT
Source organism: Tolypeutes matacus (assembly GCA_026826555.1). NCBI lineage: Eukaryota > Metazoa > Chordata > Mammalia > Cingulata > Chlamyphoridae > Tolypeutes > Tolypeutes matacus. The sequence goes on along the minus strand of JAKSZT010000088.1, from coordinate 2,555,930 downwards.
TCGGGCTGTTTTGGTTTTTGCTTTCTGCCATTTCTGAGCTGGAGGGGACTCCAGCTTAGCATGGTGACCACCTGGTGCTGGGGGAAAGCAGGGAGGGCTTGGGTGGAGGATGTTTCTCTGGGCCCTGGACCTCGTTCCCCGCACTGGGGTCTGCAGCTGCGCGAGGCAGAAGACCCCCGACGGGCGTGGGCAGTAAGGGAGACGTGGGCCAGCGGAGCGGCCGTGCGTGGGCGCTGAGTGGGGCTGTCTGGCAGGTGCGTGGGGTAAGAGGAGGGGCACGGCCAGAGGGCGGCCAGGCCTGATGGGCCACATGTCCAGGGCTGAGCAGGGCAGAGCCCAGGAAGTGGTCATGGCCTGAAGTGGCAGCCACAGTCCAGGCAGGCTTCCTGGAGGCGTGAGCCCTGTGCCCAAGGTGGGCGGCACAACTACCTGCTGTTTTTCTGTGGAGGACCCTTCCGTAGGCCTGACTGAGTGGCCACTCCGTGTCTGGTATGGCCCAGACCCTCCCCAGGAGCTGAGAGGAAAGGGATGGGCGTGAAGCAGAGTGGTTTGTGCTGGGGCAGCGGCCCCACATTCTGGGGAACTTTCACGTGTTCTGATAATCAGGAAAGTGAGCATAAATGCACGTGTATATTTAGAAGCAGGCATGGCCTGGGCCTGGCAGTGTGGCTTGGAGCTGGTCTCAGGCTCTCGAGGATGCCGGTGGACAGAGTGGGGAGATGCAAGCTGTGGCCTCCTCAGCCACACGACGACCTCCTGGACATGACGTGATGTGAAGTGCTTTTTAGACTCTGCTAGTTCCATCTCTGTTGTGTGCTGGAGCCTGCTTGTGAATGCTAGGTTTTCAGGAAATTCAAGCACTTACTATTAAAAGCAGTGTATTAGTCAGCCAAAGGGGTGCTGATGCAAAGGACCAGGACTCTGCTGGCTTTTATGAAGGCTGTTTACTTGGGGTAGAAGCTTACAGTCACAAGGTCCTAAAGAGTCCAGCTCAAGGTACCATAAGAGGAACTTTCTCACCCACAGTCCATTGCCACGTGTTGACGCAAGATGGCGGGCGGTGTGCAAGGATTCAGCCTTCCTCCTTCCTCTTAAGTCTTCTTGGCCCAAGCTTCTTCCGATCTCAGCTGTAGGCTGGCATAGGGCTCCTCTCTCTCCCCGGGGCTCGATCCTCTCCGGGCTCAGCTGCTCTGCTCCCTCTACAAGGTCAGCTTAGACCATCAGGCTCATCTCTCCTCCCAGGATCATGTTAATGGAGCACTCTCTTTTCCTGTGCATCTGCCTCTGTTCTCCTTCTCCATGTGTTCACTTCTGTGTGAGAGTCTGTTTTATACCCACCAAGGGAATGGGGACTCAACCCTGCACACCCTAATGATGTGGCCAAATAAAACCCCTAATCTTGACTTAATAAAGTAGTACAATCTAATACACCCAGAGTAACAGACCAGTTTACAAACACAATCCAATTATCTATTTTTGTAATTCATAAACAATATCAAACTGCTACACTCATTGTTAAAAATTAAGCTGTATTCACTGTCAGTTAAATAAATTATATTACGAGCAAAGTTATCAACCTTAAAACACAAGAAAAATAAGAGCAAATGAAATCCAAAGCAACCACAAGAAAGAATATAATAAAGACAAGAATGGAAATAAATGAAAAAGGAGAATAGGAAAACAAATCAGTAAAACTGAACGTTGGTTCTTTAGGAAGAGCAACAAAATTGACGAATCTTTATCTAGACTGGCAAAAAAAAAAAAAAAAAAAAAAAAAACAGAGAAGATTCAAAGTACAAGAGAAATAAAAAGGATTGTAAGGCAGAACTATGAACAATTTTTTTCCAACACATCAACTCAGAGGAAATGGACAAATGACTAGAAATCACCAACTATCAAAACTGACTCAAGACAAAATCGAAATTATGAACAAACCTATAACAAATTTTCCCATGAAGAAAAGCTGAGGACCAGATGGCTTCACTGCTGAATTCTGCCAAATGTTTAAAGAAGAATTAGCAGCAATCCTTATCGAACTCTTCCAAAATTAGAAGAAGAGGCAGTACTTCCAAACTCATCCTATGAGGTCTGAGACCAAAACCAGACAAAGACATCACAAGCAAAAGAAACCGCAGAGCCATATCCATTGTGATTGGAAATGCAGACATCTCCAGGAGAATACTTGCAAAGCAAACAGACAGCGTAAGGGTGGATTATATACCATGGCCGTGTGGGGTTTATCCAGAGGACAGAAAGTTGGATCAACTACAAAACCCATCAACGTGCTGCACCACGTGGTGGTGCTCCTCAGGCTGCAGGATTTCCATCGCCTTTTCTTCAAGTTCACTGATTCTTTCTTCTGCCAGCTCCAATCTGCTGTTGACCCCTCTAGGGGATTTTTTATTTCAGTTACTGTGGACTTCAGCTCTCGTTGGTTCCTTTTCATAATTTACCTCTCTCTCTTGATATTCTCAGTGTGTTCATCTGCTGTTTTCCTGATTTCCTCTAGTTCTTTTCCCATGTTTTCCTCTAGTTCTCTGAGCACACTTAAGACCATTTTTTAGAAGATTTAACTGGAATGTGCCAGGTCAGGTCCTCTTCATTGATAGTTTCTAATGATTTAATTTTCTCCTTTATCCGTGCCATCCCTTCCTGTTATTTTTGTATGTTTCTTTTTTTAAAATAAGCCTGGGCGTTTTGATATTTAAATGTTTTACCACTGAATTTAGACTGAGGTGCCTGCTCCTAAAGCTTGGATCAAGCTAGTGGTATGGCAGAGCTTCCCTTGGAGGCCAGGAGCTCACAAGTAAATAAGTAAATACGTGAAAGAAGGAAAGAAAAGAACACCCCTTGCCCAGTCTTTGCGCGCTGACTCCTCAGGGCTCATCCACACATCCAGTCTGGAGAAGAGCCCAGGCCAAGGCACGGCCCCCCCTGGTCCTCTCTGCAGCGGCATCTTATTTTGGGCAGGTGTGTGTGGCCCTGGAATTCCTGTTTACACAAACTACATGGTTCCTGATGGCCCCTCTTCCCTAGGGAACCCTTTCCTCGGGGTCCCGACACTGCACCGTATGTCCCACAGCCAGCAGCCCCTTGCCCCGGGCAGACGACCTGGCTGCTCCCACCGCACCCTGCAGGAGAGCTCGGTGACCCCTTCTACACGCGGGGCAAGTTCTGGGACGGCGAGACCCTCAGGCAGCACCGGACGGAGGGGGCCAGACGTACACGCCCCCCGCCTGTGCACGGGGCCTCCTCTACTCCCTCCAGAACCGGGACCAGGGATCCGCGCCGGGAGCATGGGTGGGCTCTACGTGAGTGGTGGGGAGGGGCCGGCCTGGTGGCATGAGTTCCTACCATTTTTAAGTGGCCTTTTTCTTGATTTCGGGGCTCGCCCTGCTGCTGCAGTTCTCCTCCTGTTCCTGGAGCTCTGAGGAAGATGTTTCTGCCATTCCTGCTGGTTGTCAAAGCTTGTCGTGAGGGACTGAAGCATCTTATATCTGTCTTGGGGCTACTTTTTAGTTCTCAGCAAAACGGCCGCGTGTGCTCAGAGTCATTGAAGCTGCGTAGTAGGACAACGTGATGCGGTGGGGAAGAGAGCGGGCTCTGGACTCGACCTGCTGGGACTCAAGTCTTCTCCTTAGTAGCTGCGAGAGCTTGGCGGGTGAGCCATTCTCCCCGGGCCTCCGTGTTCTCGTCTGTAAATAGGGTGGGTGCTCTCCCTGCAGGCAGGCTGTGCTCAGCGGGCTGACGGACGCGGACCCCGCTGGAGCTCCCAGCCTGCTAAGCACGTGATGACCCAGGTGTGGCCGTGGCTGGAACCAGCTCCGGCTTTGAAACCTGGGGCTCCTGGCCGGCTCCTTGAGTGGGAGACACACGGCTCTTTACGGAAACCTCCGTGCAGGGGCAGCCTCCATAAGCACACAGCCGGCACGCGCTCCCTCCAGCTCCGCTGGCGTGGCCCCTGGCACCACTGGGGTGCTGTGGCGTCCGGTTGCCTTCGTGCTATTTGTGGGAATATCGGTTTGCTGAGCAGGTTGCAGGAGCCCACGGAGCCCTGGTCAGCGCTCTGCCTTGCGCACTTCTGTGCCCACGAGAGGGCTGAGGGGTCTCCCGCCGGACGGGCGAGGAGGTGACGCTGCTTGATGCCGCCACGCACGTGCTGCTTAGCCACGGACCTGACCCCAGGCTCGGGGGTTGAATTGTGTCCTCCCGAGAGACACGTCCAATCCGGAGCCCTGGACGTGCGGCCGGGACCCGTCGCTAGCTGGGCCCTGCGAAGGTGTCAGTCTCTAAGGTGCAGACTGACTGGGGACAGGGTCTCTGGAGACCCTTCTAGGTGAGGCCACGGGGAGTCAGGGCCCCGGTCCTGTGGCTAGTGGCCCCATCGTGGGAGCAGCTTCATTTTCAGTGTGTCAGAAGGAGATGGAAGCCAGAGAAACCCACAAGCCGAGGCCACGGAGACACATTGCCACGTGATGGAAGCAAGGTGCAAGCCAGGGTCCCCCGAGGACGGCGGCGAGCCAGGCCCAGATGCCGCAGGCAGGGGGAGGCACGGCCTGCCAGGACCTTGGTCGTGGCCCGTGGCCTCTGAAGCCATTCGCCAACAGGTGTGCATTGCGTGAGCCAGGCAGCGTGGGGCTTGTCCCAGCACCCTGGCAGTGAGGTCCCAACCTTCCCCTTAGGTTCTGTCCTCCAGTGTGCAGAAGAGGGAGCAGGAGGCGAGGCATCTGCCTCCACAGCCCTGGACCCCTGACCTTGCCCGGCTACGGCGAGGCTGCCCACTCTTCGGCCTCAATCTTGGATCGCTGGCCCAGCGGACTCACCTGTTCCGATCAGGTGGCGCCCTATGCTGTGCAGCCGCGCAGCCATCAAACGTTCTGAGCATCACCCTGGATTCGGCTTGGGCCCAGGAGAGGGGGCCAGAGTGGGCTACATGGGCTGGGAAGACGGGCAGGCTGGGGGCGAGTCCCACATGTGGAGGGCCCTGGGCGGTGCCCGGTGGCATCAGACAGCAGCTCCATGGAGAGTGAATTCAGGGCTGCTTGAGTGGATGCCAGCAGTGGTCAGCCTGGCGGTGGGAGTGGCGTGAGCCAGCGCAGGGTCTGTGGGGTTGTGGAGAACTGGATGACTGAGTGCATCGGGAGGCTGGGGGAGCCAGCAAGCCGATGGTGTGACGACAGCGTCTGGGGTGGGGAGAGCTGCAGGCCCCCAGCTTCAGGCTTGGACGCGTTGGTGATCAGCACTGCTTGTTACCGAGATGGGAGGACTCCAGGTGCGGGGTAAAGTCCACTGACCGGCTGCAGGAGTGTGCACTCACCTGGTGACCCTGTGAGGAGGTGCCCGCAGGAGGGGCCATGATTCTGCAGCCTCCGAGGGCGAAAGCAGGTCTGGGCAGCACTGTCAGGAGGGATGAAGTCACCTGGGAGGACATGCAGGTGGAGCTGAGAGGGCAGGTCAGGACACAGCCCAGGTGTGGGTGCAGGGGGCTCAGGCACAGCCCAGGTGTGTGTGCAGGGGGCTCAGGGCACAGCCCAGGTGTGTGTGCAGGGGGCTCAGGCACAGCCCAGGTGTGTGTGCAGGGGGCTCAGGGCACAGCCCAGGTGTGGGTGCTGGGGGCTCAGGGCACAGCCCAGGTGTGAGCTGCAGAGTCGAGAGCCCACGGTGGGCCGAGAGGGCCCTGCAGTGAGCTGAGTGGCCTGAATCCTTCTCTCCGTCCTGCCTCTGTGACCTGCTCCACTGCTCCCCAGTGTCCTGAGCCCCTTGGGGCCTTCCAGCACCAACCTCTGCTTAAATGAGATGAGACTGTATCAAAAGCAGACTGCAGAGTCTGGCTCCCAGGGCTTAGAATGTGTCAACCTTGATTGGCCCCAGCTGCCTCAGACAGTACCACCACCTGGTGGGGGCAATCAGAATTGCAGGCTAACGTATATAATCTTTATTTTAAAGAGAATTACACCTCCTTTGAATGGGAACTCTGACACATGAATAATGCAGTGGAACTGCCCAGCACCCTGACAAAATAAATGCAGTGCTGTCTTAGGAAAGGTTCTTTCCGGCATCGGGCCATTGCTGCTAAGCCTTGCAAGGCTGTGTCCCAGAGTCACACAGCGCCACAGATACGCCTGTGCAGACATGTTGAGAAAAAATCACAGCACCCAACACTGGGCTTAGAAACAAGTGTAGGTAGCCTTTTATTTGAAAAAATAATCATTGTAAGTGCCAAACTTGGGGGGTTTTCCCAAATGCCTGGAGAGCTGTGTGCCACCTCACACCTCGAGGGCGTCCCCACACATGGTCAGCCCGTCCCCTGGCAGGGTCGGTGACTTTCTGTCACTGTCCACATACCTGCTCCTGGCCGGCACGTGAAAGGAGTCGGTCCGGGTCTGACTCCCTGTGTCTATGAGATTCACCTGCGTTGCCAGGTGTAGCAGTGACCTTTGACATTTTTGTGTGGAGTTTCACTGTGTGACTGTATCAGTGTATTGACTTATTCTACGGGCGACAGACATTTGGGTTCTTCCAGAGTCTCAGTCATTGCGAATGAAGCTGCTCTGAGCCTGGGGCGTGTCGTTCCGTGACTGCCCCTTTGTGAGGCAGCTTTGCTGGATACTGCAAGGCCCTCCTCAGGGTGGGCAGGCCGACCCCCTCCTGCCAGACGCGGGTGGCAGCCCCTTTGCTCCGTGTCCTGGCCAGCACGTGGGACGGGCGGGCCTTTTCGTTCCAGCCATCCCAGTGGCTGTGCACTTCTCGTGGTCCCTGTTGAGGGACGAGGCTGGGTCACCTGGGCGGCCCCTGCGGGGAGGTTCGGCTCGTCTGTGATTGCTGAGCTGCTGTACGTGTCCAGCACCGAGCCTCGCGCGGCTCTCGTGGAACTGGACACTTCTCCTTCCCGTCTGTGGCTGGCCTTGCCGTGTGCCTCGTGGTGTGCTTTGATGAACAAAAACTTAACTTCAATTAAGGCTCCTCTAGCATTCTCTTCTTTTATAGACAAAGCGTGTGTCGTGACCTGCTTAAGAACCTCCGTTTATTCACGGGTCGCGAGGCCCTGTTCTTCTACATGTCTCCTCCACACGTTAGACTTCTGCACACACCTTTAGGACTATGCCCCGTTTCTGGTCATTTTCCTGCTGTGCTCCGAGGTGGACCTCAACTTCCCTTTTTTCCCCTGCACAAGGATATCCAACTGAGCCAACATCATTTATGGAAGAGTTGTAGCTTTTCACTCATAGTGATTGGGCATCAAGGTCTAAAACACTACTCTGAGGTGGATTGGAAGAGATGGGTTTTATCCTTGATCATATTAGGTTGTGTCTCATTAGCTGACCGTCTCCTGGTCTCATCAGCTGAGCTCTGGGCCCGAGACGGCGCACAGGGTGCTGTGTAAGCTCGCGCTCGCCACTCGCACACGCACCTCCCTGGAATGCTGACCACTCTCAGAATTCTGTTTCCATTTCCTTTTCCACCTTCGCCAGCACCGCGTGGTGGGCTTTGCAGGAAAGTCCCGGGGGCTTCCCAGTTCCCTCCACCCCCTGCTCCAGGTGCAGCCTCCGGCCTGCTGGGCCTTCTGTGAGGGCGAGGGGGCCGGGCTGGGTGGGGAGAGGGCTGGTGGACCCTGAGGCCCAGAGGTCTCCGTGATGAAGGAAGGACAGACAGAGCAGAAGCTGGAGGAGGGTCCTCCATCCCGGGGTCCACAGTGCACCTGCCTGGGGGCTGCGCCCGTACAGTGCCAGGGGGTGGGTTTCTGTAAAATGATCCTAGGGCTGTCTGAGAGCCCATGGGCCCTTCCGTGCCCTCCGCTCCTGAGCTCTCTGAGCGTGAAAGTCTCGGGGGCCCCAGGGCATGGCTGCCACTCCGTGGGGCCTCGGCCCTGCTGAGAGTTCAGCTCGGTGGCCTCCCCATCTGTCCTCACATCTGCCCGTCCCCACGAGGCAGGCACAGAGTGGACCCATCCTGGGCCCCAAGGGGTCCCTCCTCTCTGCTCTGCTCCCATCTGTGCCTCCCTGCATGGCGCCCGGGGCGTGGCACCCTTGCTGGCATCCGTGGCTGGCATGGCTCCTGCCTCACGAGGACCTGGAGGGGACAGGGGTTGGGACAGATGGACCTCAGGGCCCTTGTTAGTGCCCCTGCCAGGCGCCGGCCCGGCAGGGGCAACAGGACTACCTGTGGGGTAGGGCGGTCTGCCCCCACATCACGTGGATTGTGTCCACATCCAGTCAGGGCTTCGTGGCACAAAATCACTGGGCTGGCTAAGAGAAAGAGCGTTTCATCAGGGAAAGCTCTTGGTCACTTATTCCCTCTGCCAGGCGAAGGACCTGCACAGGTTTGGCTCGGGGTCTTAGGGTCCGACATCCTGGCTGGATGGGAGAGCCCCACCCTGGGAACCCCGAGATGTGGGGCGTGGAGCCCCTGAGTGCTAGTAGGCCGAGGACCCAAACGCCTCTTTGAACAGATGGGGAAACTGAGGCCAGCGAGGACAAGACATAGGCCTAGGTGGTGGAGCTCCTGGAGACAGGTGCTGTGGTCCGCTCCCTGGGACGGGGGAGGCGGAGGGTGAGAGGGCGCGCATCCTGCTTGCAGGGAGAAGGCACCGACCCCGCCCTCCCCTTCCCGCTGGAGCCTGCCTGCTTGGACGGGGCTTCCCGAGGCAGCGTAGGGGCTGGGAGAGCTCGGTGGGCACCACAGGTTCAGCCCTGGGAGGAGCGGCTCCAGCCAGGCCCCCGAGGCCCCAACCCCTTCCCGAGCTGAGGCTTGGGCCGAGCACTCTTCCCGGTTCTGTTTCCACCGCCTAATGGCTTAATTATGTGTCTGTCTCACCCAGGAGATGAGAGCACATTGCGGGGGGTGGGGGGCTGCCTCTGAGAATAGGGGGCAGACGAGGAAGAAGAGAGGGAAGATTGGAAAACTTCTAATAGAATTACATTTCCTGAAATAGCCGCAAGGGTGATCTTGATGTATTTGCAGGCTGATGGGTCCTGACGCGGCGGCCGCGGCTGGGCAAGTGGCTCGGGGAGCCTCTGCAGCTAGGTGGAGCCTCTGTGGTTAGGGGCGCCTCCACGGCTGGGGGAGCCTCTGTGGTTAGGGGAGCCTCTGTGGTTAGGGGA
>JAKSZT010000088.1:2455151-2546819 GCA_026826555.1 Tolypeutes matacus | reverse complement strand
GGAGCCTCTGCGGCTGGGGGAGCCTCTGTGGTTTGGGGAGCTTCCCTGGGGACACCCGCCCAGCCGGGAGCTGCTTTCCCTCCTGTTGATGCTTGTTTCACGGGCTTCTCCTGCATGTGGCTGCCCCTCAGAACCCCCGCTCGGCTTTATAACTCCCCACCCGTTTAATTCAATTTCTCTTATATTCTGACTCTGCTGACAAAAATAATTGGCTCACTTCTCACTTCTCACCCTGCAAAGTCGCCGTTGCAGCCGCGGGTCTTCACCAGGCCCCCAGCGTCCGAGGCCCGTGCATCGTGTTTTTCAGACTGGGGGTCGTCGACCATGCAGCCAGCGGCCCCTTCCCTGTCCAGAGGGGCTGCACGGGAGGATTCCCAAGATGCTGGCTCAGCAGATTAAGACAAGAGACCCGGCAATCCAAATGGCCTCGACTCATCTCCAAAACCCTGAGAAACGGATGCACACGGGGCTTTATCTGCACCTAAGCCTGGGGCCGACCAGGCTGGGGGGCCGCCTGCCGCAGCGCAGACCCCATTACAATCCCAGTACGTTGGGTGCCTCCAGTGCGAGAAATCAAATCTGGACGGGCGGACGGCGTCCTTCTCACTCTCAGGAGACCCTCGGAGAAGCACCGAGACCCCAGTGGGGCCGTGACCCCACCACCCAGACATCAGCAGACTGGACCCCGGGGACCTCCAGGCAGCCCCCTGGGAGCCCCGGTGCAGCGCTGGCTCTGGAATCCCAGAGGTTCTACGCTGTGGCTTTCCTTGGAGCCGTTACGAGAAAGGACCATTTCCCGCTCCGGAGCAAGTGAGGGCTGTCTCCCCTCTCCCTGGACAAGGGTGGCTTATGGACCCCGAGCCCACGCGGGCGCCGCCGGCCAAGCACCTGACCTTGGCAGACACACAGTCCACGCCAGGCCCACTGCCTGTCCAGCTCTGGGGTTCCCGCTCGTCCACGCAAGCAAACCACTGGCGTGGCTGGGTGGCCCCAGCTGGCTCCTCCTCTCCTTGGTTGAGGAAGGAAAGAAACCCTGGCCCCGGGTCAGGCAGGAGCGCTGCAGCCCCAAGCCCGCAGCACCTCGAGTCCCGGAGTGGGACGAGGCAGGGAGGACCCTCCCCGAGAGCCTCGGGGGGCGGCAGTCCTGCCCACACGTGCATTTCCACGTCTTCCCTCCAGATCTGGGAGAGGATGAACTCTTCATGCCCGAAGCCGAAGTTTGTGGCAATTTATGGCAGCCCCAGGAGCCTACGGCAGACGGCCAAGGCACTGTGGGGTGGCTTTCTCTGGACCTGGCAACCCCAGCGAGTTTCCAGAGAGGCTGTGCTTGTCCCCCACTGGGACATCTCTGGCCCACGGTGCCCGTTGGGAAGCACAGAGGTGCCCAGTGGGTTGCCCGTGGCTTGGTGGAGCTTGGGGCAGCCTGTGCTCCTCTTGGGAAAGCTGGAATACCCTGCTCTCTTCCTCAGTGCACCCAGCTGTGCTGCCTTCCAATGCTTGTCGTCAGGACTGAACCATCTTCCTGGAAGCACCTGCAGTCCACCCACAAACTGCATTTAAATGCAAATATTCTCGCATTCCTGATTTTGGCTAAACATTCGCTGTATTAGAAACCATACATGTGTCCCCAGACCTGGTTTTTCTCCCTAGGTCTGGTTTTCGGAATGCTGGTGATAAACTAAGCCTGATTTATTATATGACCATCCTGTATGGGAAATGACTGTAACTTTGGTGTATCTTTAGCCTTAAGAGATATAGCAGGTGTTGGATGTGGCTCGAGTGGCTGGGCGTCCGTCTCCCATATGTAGGGACCTGGGTTCGATCTCTGGGACCTCCCGGTAAAAATTTAAAAAAAGAAAAATATAGAAGCCGCGTGGGCCAACAGGCCCCATGCGCAGGTGTGCCGCCAGCTCCCGCAAGCCACACAGCAAATGACGTAACAGGAGAGTGACACAAGGGAGAGCCAAGACGAGACGCACCGAAAAACCAGGAACCAAGGTGACACAGGCGGTGGGATGCCTCTCTCCCACATCGGAGTTTCTGAGGATCAAATCCCAGTGAAGACAGGAGGAGAAGGATGGGAAGAGAGGGCAGGAAACAGACACAGAGATTTGCCCAGCAAATGGACACAAAACAGCAAAAACGGGGGGGGGGGGTAAAAATGGATAAAAGTAAATAAATCCTTAAAAAAAAAAAAAGGATAGGGGAGTAAGATACAGACTATAGTTGGGGGTAATACTTGGACGATGCTCTTTCATGATTTGTTAACAGATGGTTCACAACAATGCAGGGTGTTTGGGGGGGGGGTGTGTGGGAGCCCTGTGTGATGTTATGCGTGTTTGTTTTTTAGGTTCACGATGTTTGCTGAACACTTATAGTTTATGTATGTTCATGTGTCAATGATAGACTTCAATAAATTGTTTAAAAAGAAAAAGCTGCATTTAAGCCCGGCACGAGCAGATGCTTTCCCAGCCAGATGCTCCCCAGCCTTCAGGGAGCCTAACGCAGCCCGCAGGGCGCCACCAGCCCTGGGCACGCGGGCGAGGCAGTGGGCACCCTCCCCCGGCAGACCTCCCCTTTGCCAGCCCACAGGACATGCTGTGCCTGACTCGGGGCCAGCCCTCGTGGCACGTCCACGGCCCAGGTTTGGGGGAAGAGGAGTCTCAGACGAGAGCTGATGGCCACAGTCAAGCTCCTGGTTCAAAGCCGGCTGCTTGCAGTTTGAATGGTGATTACGGCACTTAGTTGCTGCGTGTCCTTGAAGCAACCCTTTCAACTCTTCAAGTCTCCGTTTTCTTATCTGCAAAATGAAGTAGCACTTGTTTTTAGGACTGGAGAAAATGTCAGTTAATGGGGAGTGTTATTACACTGTATTTACCAATCTCAGCTCAAGTGGGGAGACACTGACCCCATAAATTCCCTTCCCTTGAGCCTTGAATGCAAATTTTCCTCATTCTTTGCCTGTTTTTGTGGTGGTTCGTGGGAAAAGCTTCCTAATTCCCACACTTCTGCTGCCTGCATTGACCCGTGATATGGTCATTCACTTTAATTTATTTTAACTCACAACTTTAAAAATGGCTTTAACATTAAGTATTTAAGTAGGGAGTTTGGAAGGTAGAGAAAAATAAAGAAAAACATGGAAATAATTTTTTCATTATCTAGAGAAAATTCTTATTAGCATTTTTAAAAAGAAACTATTAATTTGCCTTGAATTTATCAGAACAAAAAGGGAAACAAGTGAGATTGAAGAAATTGCTGAAAGTCAGATGAATGTGTCCTCAAAGCTTGCTTTGCGTTGGGTGAAATTTTGGCTGGGTGGAGGATCGTGGTGCGAATATCTTCACTTGCAGAGCTCTGAAGACATCTCTTCGTTGCCTTCTCATAATCCACATTAGGACTGTGAATATCTGTTGTTGGTAACTTCCCAGGCCTTGTGCACCCTCCTTCCCATCCAGCCCCAGAGCCTTTTAACGTTTTATTTTTCACCTTTGTATTCAGAGGCATCATCAGTTTGAGTCTGAGTGTGCTGGCGCCTCAGCGTGTACTTTGAACGGAAGCCTCGAGTTTGGCTCAGAGAACTTCTCACCTATGATCTCTCTGATTATTTCTTCCCCCGTGCTCTGTTCTCTCTGGACCTCTTGTCAGTGCATCTGCTCCTCTTTAGACTAGCACTGTAAGCCCGGGTGGTTCAGGGGCTTTGGAACCTCGTCCCGGCTGGGGTACTGAGGGCATCTGGACGCTCCGTGCCCTGGATCTGCTGCACGTCTGCTCCGCGAAGGCCGAGCTTCCAACACGAGCATCTCCCCACTAGGTAAAGCTGCCCCCCACTTCTCTGACTTCATCTCTCGCATTCTCATCTCCTTTATCTTTGGCACTACACGCAAGACGATTTCTTCAGTTTTATCGCTCTGATTTTGAGTCAGGTCCCTGGCCGAGTCCATTCTGTTTTCCGTGTCTTCTCTTCCAGCAGTCCCCCTTCTGACTTCCGAGAGTTCGTACGTCCTGCCTCACGGCAGACCCTTTGGTCTCAGTCTCTTCTTGTTTTGTCCGTGCAGCATCCTTGTGAAGCTCTCTGAGGATATTCTTTGAAAAAGTTAAACATACGTGCTGTCCCCTGTTGGTCAGCTTTCCGTGTGTTGCTGTCCGTACTTCTTTCTTGTGCTGTCGGCTTTCGTCGGAAGTGGTCCCGGCTGTCTGCGTGTCTCTCTAAATGGAGAAGAATCGGGTCGATAAACACAGGCGGGGCCTTGGGGTGCCTGTATCCAGAGTTGGAGTAGCCGCTGTGGGGTTCTGCCGGCAGGAGGCGGGTGGACCTCCTTTTGGGGAACGGGATGGGTGGCTGGCAGGGGAGGCGCCGTCCTTCTCGAGCCAGGCTAATGGACGTGGCCTGCCGCGAGTTGAGCCCGTGAGCTGAATCTCTGGGCTTGCGTGTGTGTGTGTGGGGGCGGGGAGAGTTGGGGGTGGGCAGGGCCACAGTCGTTTCAGGCTCTGATGACCTCTCGTTGCGGTTTTCGTCCATCGCAGCTGGCCGGGCGCGTCTCGCCAGCCCACGGCGCAGTTAAAGCCACGCTCTCCTGGCTTTACCTAGGTGGTCCCGGGGGCTGGGACCTGCCCCTCCTCTGGGGCCTCGTGGCCCGGGGCTCCCCGCCCCTCAGCTGGCCACCAGCCTGGGTTTGGGCCATGGCGGCCTCTTCTCTTGTTTCTTGGCACTTCAACCTCGGCTGCTTGTGACCAGCCAGGAGTTAAGTCACATGACAGCGTATCTCCTGTCGAGGCCCTTGTCGGCCCCCTCCCCTTGTCCCTGCGTAGAGCTGAGCTCCCCGAGCGGCGGCTCCTGTGCCTGGCCCACTGCCCTGGCCCAGCGTGCTGAGGGGAGAGGGCGCTTGGGGAAGAGGTTGGTCCGCGTGAACTTTCCAGCGCCTTCCTCGGCCTGCTGTTCTCGTGCCTACCGTGTGGGTTGGTTTTATCGACTGAATCGTGGGTTTAGAAACTGCGCCTTTGTCTGGGCTTTGATATCGGGGCTCATCCGTGTTCACGCAGTTAGACAGGGCACCGGGCGCCCCTGGGACGGGCGCGACCTCCAGGGAGGAAGGAGCTGGGGCCAGGGAGGGAAACCTCCCCTCCCGGGGCTCCGGGCCAGGTGGCTGAGCAGGGCTGCGGCCCTGCAAAGGGAGCGCATTTGGGATCAAAGCGGTGCTCCGAGGGCAGCAGGAAGGGCCCCTGCCCTGAACCTGTCGCCTTGAGCATCGCCTGGAGAGCCCACCTTCGCTTTCTGCAGGGGCGCCGGGCAGCGAAGTCCAACTGAGGGCTCCGAATCCTTTGCCCCCAGCCCAGGCGTCTCTGTGTGGCAGTTCTCGTCACAGTGGCTTAACTCAGTATTCTGGGAAGGCCCACGAGGATTTGGGGGAGAACAAGCGAAACTCCCCGGAAAGGGCCGTCCAGCCCGTTGGCTCTGCCGCCGAGTGCGCTCAGCCCGTGCGTCGGCCGTGGTCGCCGAGAGCACGTCCCACTTCCTCGTGCCCCTCCGGCCGGGGGCCCTGGCTGAGGACCTGCTCCCCAGCGCCCCAGGCCCGGCCTCTTCAGCCTGCATCACCCTGGGCGTCCCCTCTGGGCCTGCACATGCCAAGTACAGCTGCACAGGGCAGTCCCGGTCGGCTGACTCCCGGGCGTGCAGCGCGCTCCAGCTGCGCTCCGGCATCACGTGGTGGCCGTGTGGTGCCAGCACCTCTGCCCCCAGCCCGGCCACCGCCTGCGACCGTCTCTCTGGCCGCTGCGCTGCCCCTGTACACTGCAGCAGGGGAAGAATGGGCTAACGAACTCTAGCGGGAAGAGGACTCCCTGTGAAGCCCCCTCCCCACCACCACGCAGGCACGGGGGCGCCTCCCAGCCTCGCACCAAGTGTCACCAGCAGCAGCGCCTGACGTGCGCGGCTCCATCACCCCAGGCGGGGAGCTGGCAGCAGCTGGCTCTGTCTCTCGAAGGGTGGAGGCAGCTGACTGGCAGGCTCCAGGAGGCTGCAGCCCTGGTGGGATTGCAGGTGTGTCAGAACCTGGGAAATAGCATCTAAAAGCCACGGCTGATCCCAGCCCCCTGGAAGAGGCTCCTCAACGCTTGGCCAGCTCCAGGGCCCCTCTGGGTCTGTAGCAGAGGGGGAAGGAACTTTCCGGGGAGGCTGTGAGCTTCGACTGCCCCGTGGCCCTGGCCTCCGCCCCTGTCCCTCTGGCCCCAGCTGCACCCAGTTCCTTGGGGTGGGTTTGGGAGTAGCCTGCGGGCTGGGGTGGGGCTGGGCGAGGTGGGCTGCAGGGAGGGTGGCCGCTGAGGGGGCATGGCGTCCTGGGCGCAGGCAGCTGACCGGCAGGGAGGCCTCACCCCCCTTCCATGGCCGCAGCTGCTCTTCAGTCAGCTCCGTAGGTTGATCCGGGAACCTGTGAGCCGCTACCGCGTTCCCCTGGGCCTGCCGGGCGGTTGTGGGCACGGGGGCTGGTCCCAGCGCAGCCTCATCCTGACGACGGCCCTTAGCCACGTGGCAGCCACCGCTGGCGTTTTATGGAGGGACTGCGATGCGCCGAAGCCCCTCGGCTCCCTGCGCGCTGAGGAAGGACGCCCCCCCTCCTTCCTTCACTCATTCATGCATGCATTCATTCGTCTGTTCAGCGCATGTTTCCGGGATCCTCCTAAGCTTGGGTGCTGCCCAGCGGCCACAGCCCCTCGCCCCTGCCGGCCTAGGCCCTGGGTGCCCCTGCGTGGCCGGGCAGCGCACACCTTGCCGCCAGCCAGGTCCGCACAGGGCAGCAGCCGCCAGGCGAGCGCAGCGTGTCCTGGAGGTGCCCAGCAGCGCCTTTGACTCTCACGGCGAGACCAGGCCTGGGGCCCGTCTCTGGGGGGATCAGCGTTTCCAAAACACCACGGAGCCCCAGGGCGGTGAGAGCAGGTGTACGGAGCTGCTCCAGCGTGCGAGGCCTGTCGCCCTCGCAGCAGAGGCTCGAGCGCGGTGGCGGGGACCAAGGGCAGCCTCCATCGCCGCTACCCGCCGCGCCGGGCTGGGCACGCAGGGCTGAGTTCGCCCAGTGTAAAGGAGAGCTGGGTGGTCCCTGCTGGGACCACAGAAGAGGGCACCCACCCAGTGCGGCGAGTCGCTGAAGCTTCCAGAAGGTCAGACCTGTGGCCTGAGGATCCTTGAATCCTTCCACGGACGTTGCCAGCAGCTGCCCTGATCCTGAGGGCGTCTGCTCCCAGGTCCTTGCTCCCGGGTCCGGTGGGTCACGTCGCACGCCTTGGAGACGCCACAGGTCACGGCCCAGCATGTGTGGCGGGGGCACCTCGCAGGAAAACAGGCAGGTGAGGCAGGGCTTTACCTGGGCAGGAAACGCTCAGAATCACAGCGAGCGCTAACTATGAAACCAAGGCTGTAACCAAGGAAACTGTATCAAAATGTCTGGGCCAGGGAAGTGGAGGTGGCTCAAGCGATTGGGCTCCCGTCTACCATACAGGAGGTCCAGGGTTCGATTCCCGGGGCCTCCTGGTGAAAGGCAAGCTGGCCTGCACAGAGAGCTGGCCCACGTGGAGAGCTGGCACAGCAAGATAACACAACAAAAGGAGACACAGAAGAGAGACAATAAGAGACGCAGCAGACCAGGGAGCTGAGGTGGCACAAGAGACTGAGCGCCTCTCTCTACTCCAGAAGGTCCCAGGATCAGTTCCTGGTGCCGCCTAAAGAGAAGACAAGCAGACACAGAACACACAGCAAATGGACACAGAGAGTAGACAGCGAGTGCAAAACAATGGGGTGGGGGGAATAAATAAATAAATCTTTAAAAGGAAAAAAATGTCTGGGCCAGGAGCAGATGTGGCTCAAGCAGTTGAGCTCCTGCCTCCCCCATGAAGGTCCCAGGTTCGGTTTTTGGTGCTTCCTAAAGAAAACCGACAGAGCAGAAACAATGAGCAGACAAGGAGCAAAGCAGACGAAGGTGCCAACTCAGGGGAGCCCATGTGGCTCAGTGGTTGCGTGCCGGCCTCCCGCATATGAGGTCCCGGGTTCAATCCCTGGTCCTGGAATTTCAAAAAATAAAATAAAAGTCTGAGCCACGCTTTTCCCCCAAATAGATTTTGTGAAACAGGGGGCTCAAAACCAACGAGCATTTCCCCAAGACCGTTGCAGAGAGCTGTTTTCCCTTCCTCAGCCAGTCTTCGTGGAGTTTGAGAACGAGGAGGAGCTTTCCACGCAGACCTTTCTCCTCCTAAGATAAAGCACGTCTCTAGTTATTTAATTTAGCTTGAAGTCGTCTATTCTTTGTGCAAACATGGGCTATCTTTGCACACTGTCCAAGCACAGCCTTTCCCTCCAGCGCTGGCTCGAATGCCGGCACCACCCGCGTCGCAGTCCGCTTTGAGGGAGCATGACCTTGGGCCTTGGCGGCTTGGCGTGGGGCCTCGTCTCTTCCGGGAGCTCAGGCGCGCTTTGCTGCTGGGTCTGCTGCCGCGGCATCCTCCAGGCGCTGCTTGGCTAAAACAGCTGGGTGGGTCGGCGTGTGACCCGGAGGCTGCAAGTCCACCGGGCAGCGGTGGCCAGGCGTGCCTTCTCCCAAGTTGGCGGCATCCTCTGCCGTGGTCCCACGGTCACCTGTGTCCCCTCTCCTGTCCCTCCTTCCCCGGCTCATAAGGTCACCTGGGACGAAGGCTGCCTTGAGGCAGGCTGCCCTGTGCACACAGCAGCTTCCCGGGCCCCGACTACCGACGAGTCCACACCCGCTGGACGGCTTGGACTTGACCGTGGCCGTGGGCCACCACCCATCCCCTGTAGCAGGTCATCGACTGTGAAGGACAAGCTGCATGGCCGTTGTGCACTCGAGGACGTCCACGCAGCGTGTGCTGGGTGTGCCCAGCCCTGGGAGACGCCCGCCCCCCATCCCCACCCGTTCTGCCCTGGCTCGGTCTCTGGCCCACCCTCCTGCTTGAAGGCAATGGCCTTTCTGACGTGTCTCCCCTGTGGCCCCAGCTGTGGTTTCCAGGGCTAATCCGTGGGCTGTGGCTGGGGGCCGCCAAGCCCTCTGTCTCCTGGCTGGAGGAGACCCTCCTGGAGAAGCCTGGGCCCCCGTGGGCCTGTGCCCTGTGTACCCTCCCGGTGACACCTGTCCCCTTCCACACCCACCCGCGCTCTCCTCTGCGGACCTCCTGCTCGGCGTCTCAGCACAGGTGGCCCTGCAGGCGGCGTGGTCCCACTTGCTGGGACGGGGGAGCTGGCTGTTCTCCCCAACTGCTTCTCCTTCTTACCACATCCCCGGGCCTTGCTCTGGCGGTCAGATTGCTGGCCGCAGATGGCCTAAGGTCGGACCCACTGGAGTGTTTCACACCCAGGTATTCGTGTGTTCTCGAAGCCACGCTCCCGGCCGCGAGGCTCCACTCAGGTTTCCGCGTCACTCATGTGGAGTGAGGAGGCCCTCGGGGGCCGCGCCCTGCTGTGCTGGAGTCTCTCCTGCGTCGTGCAGACGTCTTGCCTGCACCTAATTTGACAGCAGTTTGTTTTTAGGACTTCACCGTCACCGGGTCCTCCCGTCATACTGCCCTGTTTTCATAGAAACGGCAGTCTGCTTTCTCTAGATGCCTTCATCCCATAGGCAGATGTGCTTTTAACTAACTTTCACAGCAACAGTCACAGCCGAGCCAACCGGCCTCGAGTTTGGGAATAGGCCCTGGCTCTTGGGTAATCACGGATGTGGGCTGGGGGCTGAGGACGGTGACGAGGACGGCCACTTGGCAGGGACGAGCCAGACCAGCGGGCCAGGTGGGATCAGTGATGGGCGGGTGCAGTGGACCAGGCGCCTGTCGGGCCATGGGCCAGGATGGTTGGATGGATGGACGGACGGACAGACAGAGGGTGGTTTTCTAAATATCTCATGGGCCTGGCAGTGAGACCTCGTGCACGCAGGGGTGGGGCAGGCCCCAGCTAGTTCTCTGGTTGCCTACAGGGCTGGGTGGGGAAGGGGTGCTGGTCAGAATTCCTGGCCTCAAGTTGGTTTGCTGGGTGCAGCGTCTCCCCTGAGGAAGTGCTACCCCCTGCATCGTTGCCAGAGACCCCCAGACCCCCACACGCAGTGCCCGGCCCCCGAGGTGGTCGGCAGCCGCAGCCGCAGACCCCACAGTGAAGAGGTGGCCGTCCCCCAGCTGGCCCTGCGCTCCCCACCTGCCGCTGCCTTAACAGATAAGTTATTTCCATACATTACAATGAAAAATCTGCTGCCTGTCTTGTCTGCTTTCTGAAATAGCTGCTGTCAGGTTGTAGAAATTTGCCCAAGAAAAATGATTGGAGTCTTTTGTCCCCTCCATTTACATTTCTTAATGCTAATGAAATAATGAAACAGGTAGCACATGACAACTGTTTTTTCTCTCTATCTATCTAATTTGATTACCCACATTTCAAGTGTTTTCCATGAGCCTGGGATGGTTCGCTAATCATAAAGTGAGACTTTTTCCTTCTTGAGCCCTGGCGGGGCCAGCTCGAGGCAGCTAATGAATCATTCTAATCAGAAAACCACATTGAAAACCGTCTTGGAAATTAATACGTTCTACTGTAACTATTTAAAGAAAAAATAATTATCGAGACTGTTCTCACTAAATTATGCTGTCTAGAAGTTGTAGAAAGAAAATTTTGTCTAATTTTAAGACATAATCTGGGTTTTGCAGGTTTTTCTTTCCCTTGGTGATTAAAAGATCCGGCGTGGCCTGGAGGGAGACCACCCCCTTTTCCCGCTGCTGTTAGAGTCTCGCTGAGACGTGCACCGGGGTCCAACAGCCCCCGGCCTCAGCCTGCCCGGGGTGGGGCAGGGCAGGGACGGCGGCCCCCGCCAGCCCCTCTTGGGGAGGCACGTGGTGGTAAATGGGGCGGAAAAGAGCTGCTTCACCTGTCCTGGAAGCCGCGCGTCCTCACCTTTAAGCGGTAAACCACTGCTGCGGCTCCGTGGCTTAGCTGTTGAGCCTGGCGTGGAGCGGCCTGTGCGTGGCTTTGACGAGCTGGCCCTTCTGCCCTCCTGCACCAGGACTGCTGCCAGGCCAGCCCCCACTCCTGGGTACCCAGGCTCACCTGAGAGGGACGCGGGGTGACGCCGCCCCTGTCGGCGGGGAAGGTGGAGGCCCCGGGGCCGGTCACGCTGAAGCCGGGAGGGCCTGGGTCTGCAGGTGGAGGTGCGAGGACCCCCTCCCAGGCGGTCCAGGAGCCACAGGAGCGGCCCAGAGCCAGCAGCGAGGCCTCCGGATGCCGCTGGGGGGATGGAGGGCTCTGGGCCTTCCTGTGGCAGCCCACCACGTGGGCACGCCCGGACCACTCCCTCCCTGGTGCTGCACTAGAGGCTTCCTAGGCCCCTGCCGCATCCGTGGAGACCACCCTGGGCTCAGATCACGCAGGTTTCCCAGGAAGATCGGGGAGTGGGTGTCGGGCTCACATCCCTCTCCATCCCCGTGAGCCTCCTGGCTCCCCCCACACCCCCACACCCTCATCCCTCGCGCAGGGCCGTCCTGTGCAGCCGGCGGCCCCAGCACCTAAGGGTTCTCCCTGCAGGGCAGGGCAGGCCTAGCACCTCCCCTGGGGACCCAGACCCCATGGGGGAAACGCCAGCAGGGGCCCCACGGGGCCTCAGCTCTGCCCCCTTGCCCTGCTGGGCACACACCCGCCTCCACACTGCAGTGTGTGGTCACAGGCACGTGCAGGCACACACGCAGGAGCACACGCATGTGCACACGCACACACATCCGCATGCGCACGTACCTGTCCTCGTTCAGAGCCGGCTGCCACTGCCCTCCGTGTCCGCCAGCGGCTTGGCTCTTCTGCCCCCAGCAGGACCTGGCGTGCCCTTCCATGCCGGTCACCGCAGAGAGCCCCTCCCGCCGCAGCAGGCGAGGCTCGTTTCTGATTCTTCCTGAGGACATGGCCTGGCTCTGGAATGCCACCGGCCTTGCTCCGGGTGGCTCCTTTTCCCACGCTGCTGGGTAAAGGAAGCCCACTCACGCAGTAATGGAAGTGAAGAAACAGCTTATCCCAAAGGGAGCCCCGAGTTACGAACAGCGACGGCTCTGGTGCTGAGGAGAGCTCCCTAACTCCCCAAAACCCCCCGTCCGTTACCCCGCCTTGTCCCGTCCGTCTGTCTAGACACAGGCGGGCAGCCGATGCAGTTTCTGTCGGGTGCAGGCTCAGGATCCACGAGAATCCTCTTCTCTCCGACGACTTCCCCTGGTTGTCGAAGGTGTTGGTTGGGGGTGGACGAGGTAGCCTGGCAGGGGTGAGCGCGTTTCCGAGCTGCCAAGTCTTTTACAGGCGTTGGGCCGGAAACAGAGAGGAGGGTCCTCCAGCGACGCAGTCTCCTGCGGGGACAGGTGGGCCTGGCACCAGCTGGTCACGAGCAGGCTGTCGCTGCCCAGAAGAGAGCTTTCAGGTGCACACAGACACGTGCATGCGTGGACACGCACAGGGCACACGCACGGACACGCACACAGACGTGCACACAGACGCATGCGTGGACATGCACAGGGCACATGCACGGACACACAGACATGCACACAGACACGTGCATGTGTGGACACGCACAGGGCACACGCACGGACATGCACACAGACATGCACACAGACATGCACACAGACACGTGCATGCATGGACAAACAGCACGGACACACACACAGACACGCACATAGACACGGGCATGCGGGGACACGCACAGGGCGTGCACGGACGTGCACACGGACATGCACACAGACACGTGCATGCAGGGACACACACAGCACATGCACGGATGTGCACGTGGACATGCACACAGACACTCACAGATGTGCACATACACATGGACGTGCACACAGGCACACTCACATTCATACCGACATACACATGAACACACACGCAAGCACACATGCACAAGCACACAGGCATGTGCACACGGACGCACAAACACACTTGTGCAGATACATGTACCTGGACACACACACAAGCATACACAAAGACACAGGCCACAGGCACATGCTGCACTGCCAATTCTCACTTGCAGGCATGGCACTTGGCCCCCCACACAAGGCTCCCCTGGCCCTGGCAAGTGGGCCCAACTGAGGTCCACTGAGACCCCATTCTCAGTACACATGACAGGTGAAATCAAGTGTAAACCAGTCCTGGGGGCAAGGGTGGGCTGTTGCCATCGGGGAGGGGGCGCAGGCTGCCCCTTCCTGGGACTCCTGCATGCCACCATGAGCTCAGTGATGCCCTCGGGGTAGGGCAGAAGCCACGCTGACCCCAGGGTCCACATCTCCACGGCCTCTCAGTCGGCTCCTAAGCACCTGTGGGCCTAGGGCCTCTGGGCCAGCCCACCATGCTGTCTGTCCTTTCCTCTGCCCACTGTCCAGCCCCCCACACTCAGGAATCTTCACAGAGCCCCCAAGGGGTCCCTCAGCCCAGGGGCGGCCGGGCTGCTGGACAGAAGGCCACCCAGGCCACAGCAGGAGGGGGTTCTAGGGAGAGGCTTGAGTGGGGGGAGGGAGGCTGGGAGGGGCATGCGTCAGGGACGGGACAGGGTCTTCCAGGAGCGGCAAACCACGAAGGCACCGCTTCACACCCACGAGGACGGCTGTTATTTAAAAAGGCAAGCAGCACGTGCCAAGGGCAGGAGGGGCCGCGGGGAGCCTGGACCCCTAGTGCGCCATCGGGGGAGTGTGAGATGGTGCAGCCGCTGCTGCTGCACCCCCGGGAGCCCACCCAGAGAGCGAGAGTGGGCTGCAGACGCCTCCCCGGTGTCTGCTAAAGCCGAAAGCCACAAGGCCCGAGTGCCGTGAGCGCGTGGCTGGACACACAGAATGTGGCATGTCCACGTGTGGCGCCCTGTTTGACCGTAAGAAGGGTGAAGTGGGACCTGCTGCAACGTGGAAGATCCTCGACAGCCTCTGGTCAGTGCGAGAAGCCAGGCACGGGGACGAGTGCCGCCTGTCACGCAGCAGAGCTGCCTAGAAGGAGCAAATCTGCAGAGAAAGCTCAGAGGTGACCGGGAGGGTGGGGCTGGGGACCGTGCGTTTGTGAAAGCAAAGTATAAGGAAATTCCACAGGCTGCAGTCCGGGCGCTTTGACACAGGAGAGCCACGCGCACGCAGCCGGGGGCCGACGCGTCCTGAGCCTGCGGGCGGCACTTCCTGCGTGAGGGGAGCCGGGGGCCGCGCAGGGCGAAGCCGGCAGTGTCAGCTCAGCTCGGGTGTTTTCCCTCCACCCTGGACCTGCTGGGGTGGCGCGTGGGGTGCCCCTGGGAGAGTGCGCGCCTGGAGGGCCCCGAGGGCACGGCTCAGGGGATCCCAGCCTCCCCCTGCGCTGCCCTCACTGTCACAGCCCAGGTGGGAGGGCACTGAGTCTGCCCCAGGCACCTCCGGAGCCTAGCTTTTCTGCAGGACGGACGCCATGCGGCCGGCCCGTGCAGACCCCACTCCCCATTGGTGCAGCACGGACGAGCCAAGGCCCTGTGGTAGGAACGGGGGGGGGCGCCGACAACGGCCTCATCTCACGCACCCTCTGATTTTACCCCAGCTCCGCCACTAGTAGCAGGACCTTGCTGGACAAGGGCTGTCCCTTCCCCAGACCCCAGAAAGCGCTGCTGTGAGGGTTCATGAAGCAGTGACTGCAGGCCCTGTCACCCGAGCAGGGCCCTCAGTGGCAGCCCCTTCCCGCTGTCCTCTGCCCCCAGCCTCACCGTTCCCTTCTGGTGGCGCTGTTTCTCCGACAGGCCTTGGAGAGAAGCCACGCACGAGGCCGCGCAGTCGCCTTTTCATGGGCGCTCAGAAGCCCGTTTGCCCCTTCAGCCCCTGCGCTAAACTTCCCCCGAGCCACCGTGCTCAGAAAGCCGGGGGTCGCTCAGCTGGGGGTGGGCCGCCAGCCCGGGTCCCGTCAGCGCAGTGCTGGCCCCACACAGGCCGCCATTACGTATCCCTGAGCAGGTGGCTCCCGACACAGGGCCGTGGCCGGGGCCACGAGCAGCTTCTGGGTGGGTGGGTTGTTTTAGTTTTTAATACGTAACACACGTAGAGGTCAAAAGTAAACCCTGTCCGAGGGCTTCTTTCTCGGAACTCTGGCTTCCATCTCTGCCACCCCCTCCCTCTCCCCCCCCCCACTGCCCCATTTTTATTTGTTTCTGGATCATTCTCCCAGACTTCACCTTTGCAGACACAGGCAGGTGTCGTACCAAAGTGCTTTTGGTTCTCATCTTTTTGCACAAATACCGCGTGCGATGCCCCGTTGTAGGCTCTGGTCCTTTCACAGGGCCTTGCGTGTGGGCTTCTGGGGTCAGGGCGGGTCTGGGGAGCAGGAGTGAGGAGGTGAGACGGTGGAGGGGGCTCCGCCCCCCAGGGAATGCACCTCACCCGCTTCCCACCCAGAGGGGCGGCTGGCACTTCGCCCAGCCTCCCACTGGCTGCGGCTGCCCAGCTCGTTGTCCGTGCTTCTGTCTGTCCCCAGAAGGCTCCCAAGTGAGCCCAGCAGAAGCCTCAGCTCCGGCGACCTCTCCAGGCCTCCATGCTCTCTGACCCCTGAAGGAGGCGCTCCAGGTGGGAAAACACCTGCGGCTCCTTGGGGAGACCTGCATGGGCGGCAGCTGGCCCGATGGTGGCCGAGAACCCCCTGGGCTGGGCCTAGAGGGTCCCCGCCTGCCCCCTCCCTGGCCTGGGGGCCACCAGGAGCCAGTCTTTCTTCTCTGCGGCCTTCAGGCCTCATCTTCCGAGAAGGCCCCGTCAGCTGTGCCCACCCCCGGGGCTGCAGGAGGCCCCGAGGCCACATCCACATCCAGTCAGCGCCGCCCTGAGAGACCCATCTCGGCCCTCCTGGAGGCACGTGCTTCTGGCCAAAGCCCGTGGTCGTTCCTGAGACGAGCTCCGGGGACGCGGGGAGGGTTCCTGAGGGCACACGTGCCAGCCGCGTAGCTTGGCAGAGCACGAGTGAGCAGCAGGGCCCGGGCCGTGCTCAGGCGGTCAGCAGCGGGCTCCAGCCAGCCTGGGCTGGGCAGAGGGCTCCGGAAGGGTGGGTGCAGTGGCCTTTCATTTATGTTTCTGGATTTCATGGTATTTAGTGCCTGGGGTAATGCTATTCTAACTCTCGTGTTGCCTCGGGTTTAAAAATTTGTTTTTGTGCCTCTCTCCCTCTTTTCGTGTTAATTTTCTTGTGAAGTGATGTGCAGTGTTTACACTCTCTGCCCAGCACACGGCAGCTCCTGGCACGTTTGTTTTTGTAGGGCGAGGGGCTGCCCTGACTCTGAGCTCTTACGCTGACCTTGTGTGTGTTGCGGGGGCTTTCAGGGGAATCACCCGCAGAGAGGAGTGACTGCAGGACTCAGCCGTGCCCGGCGGGCGGGACTGGCACCCCGGGCGCCGACTGTGTGCAGGCTGTCCATGAGCGCCAGCTGTGTGCAGGCCGTCCCTGTGTGCTCTGTGCGGGTGGGGGCGGCTTCCCCGGGAGTCAACGGTTTGAGGGAGCCCTGGGTGAGCTTGGGGTGCCGCAATGAATCCTGCAGCCCCTCCTCTCCCCAGCTGCGAAGCGCCCAGAGGGGTGCGTGCGTCGCCAGGCCCGCCCTCTGTCCCCGGGCCTGTGCACACCTGCCGAGGAGGGCCTGCTACCCACCTGGCCGGCCGGGTGGGCTTAGGGAGAGGGAGGGGCGTCCTGGGGAGTCCCGGCAAGCAAACGGGCGGCTCTGGGCTCTGGCGGCATCCCGGGGCCTGGGTGGAGGTAGAGCGGCTGGATTTCCAGCTCCGCGCCTGGAGGCCTGGACACACGTGCTCTCCGGAGCCCCGAGGGCCAGGCAGGTGCAGGGGGTCCACCAGGTGCATGCCTCGCCCTCCGGTGTGTTCTTTCCTCCATGTCTGCGGAGCACCTGGCACGGGGAACCCGGGCAGGTGCCGGCCCCACCCCCTCGCCTTCCTGCACCTGCCAGGACCAGGTGCCAATGGGTGCACCCTCTTCACCTGCGTTTGGAGCCACGAGGAGTGGGGACCGGGGTACAGTCTGCACCCCCACACCCAGCTGACGGCCCCTCACCCCACTGGGCCCTTTGCCTCCCGGAACCCCACCTCACCATGCCCCAGCCTGTGCAGTGGTGCCCTGGGGGCCCTGCAGCCCCTCGCACCTGCTCCCGGCCTCCTCAAGCCTTGCGCCCACTGCCGGGCTGACTCCCACCCATCTGGGGTGGACGAGGCGCACGGTACCCCTGCCTGAGCCAGGGAGGTGGAGGTGCTCAGGAGGTGTTGGGGCACAGGGGCTGCATCTAGGGGCCAAAGGGGCCAGAGTGGCAGGGCCAAGGCCAAAGGGGCCAGGGGTGGCAGGGCTGAAGTCCAAAGGGTCAGGGGTGGCAGGGCCGAGACTCGCACCCAGGACCCCTGCTTCTGTCCTGCCACACCCGCTGTGAGCCTTTCCCTCGCATTGGGGTTTGGTTCAGTTCACCCATGTGCCTGGGTGGGGGTGGTCCCCATTCTTTCCCTGCAGGGTCACCCTGCCCCACTCACACTGCTGGAGAAACGGGGCCGCAATCCTCCCCAGGGGAGGGTCCTGCCTGCCTTTTCCCGCTTCTGGGGCTCCCTGCCTCCATGGCCTGTAGCATCCCTCGGTCTCTTCCCTCAGCCCGTGCCTCTGTGTCCACAGCCTCCCACCCTCTCACTAGAAGGAAACCAGCCGGAGCTCTGCCCTCATCTTGATGGGGTTCCATCTGCAGACACCCCTTTTCTAAGGAGGTCCCACTCAGAGGCTGGGGCTGCAGACTTGGGGGTACTTCTTGTGGGACCTAGTTGAGCCCTGTTCCCAGCCGTCGAGGGGCTCCCACTAGACCTCACCCCGCGTCTCCCCAGAACTGTGATCAGGGCTGCCGAGGGCCAGGAAGGGGGCCTCGCGGGCTGCTGCCGAGCAGTGGGCGTTCGACAGCTGTTTCTTCCCTTAGAAGGGGGAGCTAAGGGGCCCCGCGGCTGCTTCTGCCCGTCCCTCCGCAGTTCTCAGCAGGCCAGTGCCCTGCCCCGCGCCCGGCTTGCCCGCCCGCCCTGACAGCGCTTTGATGCACTCCGTGGGAGCAGTACTGCCTCCTCCACGCTGGCCTCTGGGTCCCCTGCCTGCACCCCCCAACCCCCCCAGGCTCTCCGGGCCCCACGCGCTGTCCTTCCCTCTAGGAGGTGGCCCCCCACGCCTACGGGCCGAGGCAGGCAGCTCGCCGCCCAGCCGCCCGGGCCTCGGGGCCCAGCTCCTTTGGGGCGCCCGCAGTCCATCCTGTCCTGCCGCTCGGGCGAGCCTCCGGGTCACCAGCCTCCTGCTGACGTGCACCTGTGTGTACCTGGCCAGGAGAGCTCTCGGACTAAGCCTGAGGCTCTTGCCTGCCCTTCAGTTCCAGGGATTAAAGAATTACCCCCAAGGGCAGGTGCCCCTGGGACCAGAGTTGGCACAACCCGAGCAGGGGCTGTGGGGGTGGACAGAGGTCCAGCTCGGAGTAGGGGTCAGCAGAGAAATGGGCGGGGCCTCCTAGGGATAGGCGGGGCCTCCTAGCAATGGGTGGGGCCCTTTCCTGGGAATGGAAGGTACCTTTAGCCAGCAGGGGGCGGGGCCTTCCCAGCAGGGGGGGGGCCCTCCCCTCTGAAGGGCAGCGGCCAGCCTGGCGCAGAGCGCTGAGCCTGGGTGCCATGCGTGGCCCGGCCTCCACCTGCACTGACGTCGTGGCGTGCAGGCTGCTTTCTTTCTGCACCCCACGTAGAATCTCCGGCTGCTCCCAGACCTTCTCTGGCTACTCTGACATAATCAGAGTTTCTCTGGACACCTCATGCGTGAGAACAGCCTCTTTTCCATGACTGGAATGCCCGGGCCACCTGCACAGGTGGGGCCCCTCCCGCCCTCCAGCTGCACTGTCCACGTCTTGTCGCTGTGGCTGCGCTAGCTACAGGGACACCAGCCGCTACGGTGGCTTCATCCCAGCGACCGGGTAGAGGAGTTTATCTTGCTCCCATCGAGGCAGAGTGGGGTCCCTGACCAGCAGCCGCCTCTCCCCGAGGAATTCAGCACAGGGTGGGCTCCCTCCACCCTGCCGCCCCTCCGGCTTCTGCACGCGGCTGCCCAGGATGCCGGCAGAAAGATGGAGCCTCGACGTGCCTGGGAGAAACAGGCCAGCTTGGAAGTGGCACCCCCACCCCAGCCCCGGGTACCTGCACACGTCACACCGTGAATATTGGGCTCCCTCCCCACGACCACCGTCCCATGTGTTCTACACCCTGTGAGCGCCAGGACCCGGCCTCCGACATGCCCATGCCGTGCCCCACCACCAGGCCTGCCCCAGGCCTGTCCTGGACCCCCCGGGCTCCCTGTGGGCACGCTGCAGGACTGTGGATGCTCCGTGTAGCAACTTGGCAGTTTGATATAGTTAGGAATTCTAAAAACAGATATTGGATTATGCTTGTAAACTGATCTGTTCATCTGGGCGTGATTAAGTTAGGATTAGGGATTTGCCTGGGCCACGTCAGTAGGGTGTTGAGCCCCACCCCTTGGTGGGTGGGGTCCCAAAGATAAAAAAGACATGGCAAGGGTTTTGAGTTGAAACTGACGTTGGAGTCTTGAGCTGGAGCCTTGGGAAGTAAGAGAGCTGGGTCGTGAGGAAGGAGAGAAGGCCCCTGGAAAAGACATGAGCTGTTCACCTGACAGCTCACAGCTGGCCTTGTGGAGAGAGGCAGAGCCTAGAGGGCCTCCTAGTCTACAGCTGACCTTGTGGAGGAGACAGAGGAGCTGAGCCCGGAGAGAAACGCAGCCCAGGAAGAGAGGAACCCAGGGAGCCTGAACCCTGGCAGCCGTCGGCAGCCGTCTTGCTCCAACACGTGGCAGCAGACTTTGGTGAGGGAAGAAAGTTGCTTTATGGCCTGGTGACTGTGGACTTCTATCCCAAATAAAGACCCTTTACAAAGACCAGCTGATTTCTGGTATTTTGCGTCAGCGCCCCTTTGGCTGACTAGTACCCTCGGGCAGCTGTCCATGAGAGCCCCTTTGCCCTTGCAGTCGAAGGCCACATCTGTCTCCAGACACCAAAGTCCGTGGCTCCCTGGGCAAGTGGTGAACAAAGTGCCTTGACCCACTCAGGGCAGGGGGAGCCCGCAGTAAGGTTTCTCCCGAGCTTCTTCCCATCCCTTTCTTTATCAAGTCCGTTCTCAGGCATTACAAATAGGATTTTCGGGGATTGGAATGTCTGTGTATCTTAATCCTGTAGCTTCTTCATGCGCTTAAGGTTTCACATTCATTGGTGTCCAGCGAGATTTTTGTGCCATTTTTTACCGTCACCAGAAACGATGCATCAGGGACCGGAGAGGCGGCTTTTGGAATGGCCGATGATGAGGGCGTGAGGGGAAGAGGCCCAAGGAGCCGTGCTGGTACTGGTCCCAGGCCCCCAGAGGCCGTGGATCCGGGGGGGCTTCCCAGAAATGCCGAGGGAAGTTCCCCGGCAGAGGCCCCGGGGGGCTCCGGGAGGGCCTTGCCATGCCCTCGTCAGGGGCCTGGGAGGGCCTTGCAGCCTGGGAGACCCTGCCGCCCTGCCCACCAGGGCCCAAGGCCACAGCCCAGAACCCGGGTCCTCTGCCCAGATGGGGCTGGAGGGGCCAATAGAACATGGCTGAGTCCAGGCGGGAGGCGGGCCTGGCTGGGTTTCTACACGTGAATCACCTGCCGCCACACAACGGGAATTCCAGGCGTCTTCCCGAAACAGGGAGGAAGACCCGGAAGAGCTTTGACGGAGCAAGGAACAGGAAGGAATGCCAGGCAAGGCCCTCTCCTTGGGGTGGAGAGGGGCTGAAAGTAACTGCAGCGTGCGCGCTCAGGCAGGGGCGGTGGTTCCCTTGGGGCATCTGGAACAGAGGCACGAAACTCTCCCCGTCCTCCTCGGGCCTCGGACCCCGCGTTTTCAGCATCTGCTTTACCCGGAGGATCCCACGTTTTCTCCAGGAAGTCTCCGCCCAGGGGGTAAAGGTGACCATGAATGTCAGTGTCCACGCTGAGAACTTAACTTGGAATTAAGTTCCTCCCTGGCCAGCAGCTGGCATTTGTGCTGAATGTTTGTTTTTAACTAGAATATAATCCTTGTTTAAAGGTCCCATTTCAATAAAAGCGCTGCCAAGGTATTTATATGTGCATTTAGAAGGACATAATACTTTTCTCCTAATGTGAAAAACGACAAAGAGTTCTTTTGGGGGTGCTTTAACGAAGGTTAAATTAATATGCCAGCATCACCGCAGTTTGTGAGGCCTGTCTCCGCGGCTGCCTGGCGGAGACCCGTGTGGTGTGCTCTCAGGCTGCCCACCTGGCGGCCACAAAATGGCGGCACGTGCCCGAAAAGAGAGAAAATGCGCTTTCTTCTGCGCGGGACAGGTGGATTTGGACTTGAGTTTGAGCGTGCTGCTCACTTCCCATCGACCTGCCCCTTTTGACCAGCGCATGCCCTCCCTCTGCCCTTGCAGGGCCTGGGGCAAAGACTCGGGTCACTTAGTCTCAATGTCATGGACGCCTTCACGGAAGAGCCCCAGAGAGGGGCAGGCGCTCCGTAAAGCCGGTCAGCCGTCCTCGTCCCCAGCTCCCGGGCCCTGGCCGTGGACGGGCCGCCCTCTGTGTGTCCGAGGGCGCTTCTGGCTGGGAACACCCTCCTCCACCCTCTTGGGCCCCTCGGTGGAGTCTCTCGGGGGCGGGGGGGCCCTGCCTGGTCCTGGCGCCTTCCTCCAGAGCCTCCCAGGCCAACGGGAACAGGGTGAGGCACTGCCGGGAGCCTCCACCGAGGGCCCGGGGCCAGTCAGAGCCTGCACGGGTGTCCACGCCAGGCACTGCCCACGGGGCCTCCCAGCCCAAGGTCCTGGGCCCTGGAGACGACACTGCGCATCCCAGGCCAGCAGCACACTCACCGGCTCTCTGTCTTCCCCCCGCAGCGCGTATCATCAAAACAAAGCAGTGGTGTGACATGCTTCCGTGCTTGGAGGGAGAAGGCTGTGACTTGCTAATCAACCGGTCAGGCTGGACGTGCACGCAGCCCGGAGGGCGGATAAAGACCACCACGGTAAGTGGACTCTGCACCTCCGTGCGGCTGCCCTGGAGGTCACGACACCCAGATCCTGGAAGACGGGGGACATCAGTGTGGGGGGCGGGCAGGGTTTGGAGCCGGCCTCCCTGTGCAGAGAGGGACCAGCTGCCTCCGCCTGTCCCTCCCACCCCCCAACTCTCCATCGGGGACGACGACCCCGACACGGCCTGCCCCTGCCCCCGCCCCTGCCCGGCTGGTCAGTCATTGAGGCACACGGGAGCCGAGTGGCTGCAGACAGAGCCGCGTCCAGCAGTGTCGGCCCAGAGCCGAAGCAGCGACCAGGCTGAGAGCCTCTTGTTTCTGGGTGCAAAGGTGCCCGTGGCGTGAGGACCTCATATGCCTCCGAGGGCCAAGTGGAACTTCTAAAGAGAAAGGAGCGTGGCGGATGGTTTCTGTCCAGGGCATGTCCCCCCGCCCCGAGGCCTGGCATGGCAGGCAGGTAGATCAGATACCCCCGGAAGCCCAGAGGGCACCTCAGTCACCCAGCCCCTGAGGGAGGCCCCTTGAGTTCCCATTGGAGGAACCAGCGCCCCCCTTCAGCCTCCTTTCCCACAGCCTGGTGCTGGGCAGAGCAAGGGGAGGGGGGCCATTGTCTGGGATTCATTTCCCAGGTCCACGCTTTAGGGCATGCCCTCCCCTGCACTGTGCTCCTCTGTGATGCCGCAGGCCACGACGCATAGGGACCAGGGCTGCAGCCATCTCCACAATTAGACCAGAGGAAACCCTGCTGGCCCCCCAGCCCAGGGTCCCTCTCCCTTCCCGCCCACGAGTGGCCCTCGAAGCCTCGGGGTGGGAACTCAGCTGGCCGTGTTTGCAGATTTTTCCAGGGGCAGTTTGCTGGAAGCTGCTCAGAAGAAACTGCAGATGGACTGTCCCGGCGGCCGGGCAGGCTGGGGGCTGGGGCACAGCTCGGGGCTGCCAGGGCCGCTCCAGGCTAGGGCCCCGGGCGAGAAAGCCACAGTCCTGCCAGGCCGCGGCAGGAGGCCCTGCTCCAGGATGCAGGCTGGGGCCGCCCTCCAGGCCTCCACCAGAGGCTGGTCGTGTTTGGGGACATTCAGGCCAATTTGGCCTGGATTTCGGGGTCGGTTTCAGCCTCCCCTTACACGGGAGTGTCCGTTGCGAGCACACCAAGAAGGCGGCTCGCATCTTCCCACAAGTGTGTAACGTGTGCGGCCCCCAAAGCGCCTGTCTGAGCAAGCGTGTCGTGTCTGTTTATCCTGCATTCGACGCAGAAGCGAGCAATCACCTAGTCACACCTGCGGAAGTACGCGGGAACCTGTAAGCTCGGTGCCCCCAGCTGCCCTCCCTGAAGGAGGAGGTGGAGGCAGGGCTGCCACCTGCGGGAATGTGGAAGAGGAAGTGGTTCTTTCCAGGGATTTCCCAGCCGTGCAACTTTCTCCACAGGCAGGGGCCCCCAAAAGGCCGGCTCCGCGGCCCCAGCAGCGTGACCGGGTCGGGGTTTGGTGTGTAGGGGCCTGGGCAGCTTTCCTGGCCTGAGGGACGAGCGTGACAGGGGAGATCCTAGCAGGAAACACACCCAGGCCCCTGCGCTGCCACCTGGAGAGGCACAGCTTTGGAGGGAGGCGGGTCTCTGGTTGCAGAACCGTCTTCCTGGGGCGCAGGGAAGCCCCCATCTGCGAGGAGCAGGCCTGGGGGTGAAAAACGTGGCTCCTTGTCCTGACTAGACCTGAGGCTTCGAGGGCCTGCAGAGCGTCACATGCCTTCTCTGGCCTCAGTTTCCCCATTGTAACCTTTGTCCAAGTACCGTGCAGCCCTGGGGGCACAGGGCTTGGGTGTTCAGGCCGGGTGCACCAGTCCAGGGGCGGTGTTGGGGCGGACCCTCAGCGCCCCCCAGCGTTCTCGTCAGGTTTCTCATCTCATGAAAGCACTGAATGCCCCCTGGGCTCCCAACACTCACCCTTTCCTGCCCTGTGGATTGGGAAGGGGTGGAAAGAGGAGCCAGTGCAAGCCTGGGACCCGTAAAGGGCAGCAGCAGAGGAGATGAGCATCCCCGCCTCGCAGCTGCAGCGGCGGCTCCCAGCGCCTCCCTTCTGTGTGCCCGCTCCCCTGCGCTTTGCGGATCTATCTGCACAGTGAAAATGATGGAAGCAGCCCAGCATGCTTCCTTGACCCCCCTGGAGTGCCACAGGCCTTTGCAGTTTTCCAGGGTTTTCCAGGGGAAGACAGTGTCGACACAAGCTGCCACCCATGCCCTGGTCTGCCAGGGAGGTCAGTTTTAGCAGCCCCCTCTATCTGCGCTCACAGTGACCCAGCTCTCCTTAATTGCCACTTAATGAATCCCTGCTTTTCCTCCTTGTAATTCCAACATGGGCCAGTGAGCACCTCTGTGCCACTTCTCCAGGAGCTTTTACAGACCTCTGCAATTTTACAGCTAATTAGCTGGAGTGGGAAATTAAGGAGTGTAGCGACACCAGGAGAGCTCACAGTGGGGGAAGTTCATCTACTCGGACAAGGCAACCTGCCTTGGCCAGGCACAGGAGCCAGGACCTTCAGCGACCTGACCCCTCCCCTGTGCCGGGAGGCACCCGCAGGGGAACGGGGTCCTTACTTGGAGGCTGCCAGCATCGGCTAAGTTTTTGTGAAGTCTCTTCATTAGTCTTCCTCCATGCCTCCCTCCCAGGAGACCCATTTGCCCAGAATCCACAAATCTAAGGACCTGAAAGCCATCCTTCAGCCCCCAGCATCTCGGGCCTAGAGGGCTGGGTTGGCTGAGGGTCAGGAAGTACCCTGCCCTGACATGTCAGGTTGAAGTCTCCGTGAATGCCTTTGTGATATCTCCACTTCTTCCCCATGGGCCCAGACACTGGGCACTGAACCCAACCTCTTCCATCTCCACACATGTCCTCCCTCCTCCTGAGCCCTGCAGGACTTG
This sequence comes from Tolypeutes matacus, assembly GCA_026826555.1. Taxonomy (NCBI): domain Eukaryota; kingdom Metazoa; phylum Chordata; class Mammalia; order Cingulata; family Chlamyphoridae; genus Tolypeutes; species Tolypeutes matacus. The sequence goes on along the minus strand of JAKSZT010000088.1, from coordinate 2,521,862 downwards.
TATTCCCACAGTCTAATCAGCGGTCTCCTTTATGAACCCCAGAACCAGGCCAAGGACGCCCCTCCGGTCTCCCTGCCTCCAGGCCTGCCCTCCCAGCTTGGCCTCTTGTTGCCAGAGAGGGAGCAAGCAGGAAGACAAATTCTCTTCACATCTGCTCCACCCACGCCCTGCAGGGGCAGCCATGGGAGATGTGACCAATGTAAGGCAGAGGCCAGGCACCCCAGGGAAACTGGGGGCAGTGCATAGCTTGCTTAGCATTTTTAGTCATCGTTTCTGTTGTCATGTACTTAACTGGTTCAATGACGCTTGCAGTGGTCAGTCACACGCTGGTGCTCCCCTTGGCCTCCCAGGCCTGCAGCTCGGCGCTGCCATCTTGGTTCTCCAGCTGTGGACACTGCAGCTCAGCATGGTGACGCCACTGCTGATGGCCAGGCTGCTAGTGGCCATCGAGGTGGTGTGACTCCAGCTCAGGCTTTGCCTGGGAGACTGCAGGAATCTCAGCTCATAGCACCAAGATTCCCTGGGCCCCTCATTCTCAGAATCTTCTGTTCCCGGCTCAGGGTGCACCCCAGCCACAGAGCAGAGAACCCCATTGTCCAGGCCAAGGCAGGATCACTGCCCAGGGCAACACAGGCAGAGGACGTCTCTTGGCAGGGAGAGGTGTGTGGCAGTAGTCAACGCCTGCTCCCCATGATCGGAACCCCCAGGCTTCCACTTCCAGCTCTGGATCCACACACACATGACATGTGGGCTGGGAGACCTCGCTGAGTGACTGTGCTGATGCCAAGGACTCAGGGTGGGCCTGTGGCTTCCCGGGCAGCTCCAGAGGCATCTCTGGGAGCAGTGTGGGAGGCGGCTCCTGGTAGAACCCCTGGCCCCCGTGACCTCTGTACAAACTTATGTAAATCTACTTGAGCTCTAGAACCAAACACTGTATAATTGGAGCCTAATTGGCCCGTACAGTCCCAGCCCCACAAAGGCATCTCAGCCCTCTGTGGTGGGTACAGCAGCACAGTGGGGTTAAACACCATAAATCGGCTTCTGTGCACTGCACACCTGATTATTTCTCGGCCACGCCATTGCCAGCTCCCCTCCAGCCACAGCGCCACACCTGTGATTCACAGCCACCGTCACCTCACTTCCCCCAGGCCACACCCCAGCTGAACCACACAGGCCATTGCAACTCACTTTCCACGTGTCCCCACCAGACTGGGGGTCCTCAAGGGCCAAGGCTGGGGCTCAGGCATCCTCTTGCCCCCACCCCCATGCAGCGTCTGCGTAAATATTAGTGAGAACTTGATGTACAGCTGCACTGAACACAGGCCCTGCCGTGTGCTGAGGTCCTCGTCTCCCGCTCCACTGCTTTTCAAGTGCAGGTCGTTGCCCCAGCATGACGAGCTTTGGAAAGAAGGAAAAAGAAAGAGGAAAAATATTACCGTGCCGCCCGTGTCATAGGGGCGGATGCCACTTAATGAAGCACACACGCACGGTGGCAGCGTGAGCTGTATTTATTACTGCAGGTCACAGAGGAAAGCCAGGAACCCGCCGTGCTGGAGGAGGGGCTTTCGGGGGAAGAGCCTGGCCTGGTCGTGACTCGCCGGGCACCCGTGCCTGGGCATGTCTCTCCCGTGGACAGGGCAGGGCGACCCCGGGTGGACGTGGCAGCTGCTGCTCCTGCCGCGGCTCCCAGCGGGCGGGCCGCAAGCTCGCGGTCACCCTGCCGTCACGTGCTCCTCTGCTTCGCACTGGCTCTCTGCCCTTTGAGCCAGCAGGAGCCAGAAGGATGAGACCGGAAGGTTCTGAGCTGTGGTGTCGGGCCCGACACGGCGAGCAGAACGCGCCTGCAGGGTGACAAATGCCGCCTGTCCACGCGGACGCCGGCTGGCTGTGGCCGGCACGCTACGCGCCTCTGCTGGCTGCGTGGGCCCCGCTACGCTTCTGTGACGTCTGTGGACTGCGAGAGTGGGCGCTACCGTCCTCCCCACCGTGTGAGCAGACGGAGGAGGAGCCTCCAGGGGTCCTCTGCGGGTTCTCTTGAGAAACCGGTTCATTCACGGGATGGCGTTAAAACGTCTCCCCAGGGGCGAGACCCCCGAGGACGGGCAGCTGGCTGCGGTCCTGTTTGTGCTCTGACATTTCATTTCAGGAGTGTCCGAGGCGGTGCGGGTGGGCTTCTGAGAGCCCGTCAGACGCAGGAGAGAGGGAGCTCAGGTGTGCCCACCACCTGGGCTGGGGCGCCTGGCGGCCCGGCCTCTCCACCTGCCTCACCTGGGCCTGCTGGCACGGGCTGCAGCGGCCCATGCTCTCAGCCTGCCCACTCGTTCCGGAAGTGGCTTGCGATGCTGGTGAGTTCATCGCCCCGTAGAAGCCCACGCTGGGCTGGGTGGTGGGTTGTTCATCATGGAGCCCTCCTAGACCCGCTGTGACGAGGAGCATCTGCTCGCCCCAGCCTGGGCCCAGGATTTAAGAGCTGACCTGGCCAAGGAGGACCAGCTGCCGCCACTGGTCACGCAGCCGCTGGGCAGAGGGATGCACGCCTCCTGCAGGCCGCTTGTGCAGGCCCAGCGCGCACGCTGCCCGCCCGCTTCTGCCTGAGCTCAGGGTTTGGGGAGAACAGGTAGGTACTTCAGGAAGGCTCATTTGCAGAAAGCAAGTTTGAACTGAATGAGCTGAAGGTGACCTTGAATCCCAGTCATCATCTGTCCACATGCACGTGAAGGTGGAGCCCTGTCTCCTACCATCGACAAAAATTAGCTCAAATGGGTAAAAGATCCGGGTGTAAGAGCTAAAACTATAAAACCCCTAGAAGGAAGCAGAGGGTGAATCTCCGTGACCTTGGATCAAGCAACCAAATAAAAAAAAGGTAAACGGATTTCCCCAAAATTAGAAACTTGTGAATCAAAGGACACTCTCAAGATAGTGAAAAGACAATGCATAGAATGGGAGAAAATATTTGCAAGTTCTATGATCTAATAAGGATCTAATAACCAACATATATAAAGGACTCTTAGTAAAACTTAACGATAAAAAGACAAATGGTCCAACTAAGAAAGAGGCAAACCAAGTGATAGAAATTTCTGTAAGGAAGACACACAAATGGGCGATGAGCACGTGAAGAGCTGAGGGCAATCACTAGGGAAGGGCCAGCCATCCGGGAAATGCAAATCAAAACAACAAGAGGAAAAACAAAATTTAAAAAAATAATGATGGAAAAATAACCCACAAGAGGCACCGCCTCACACCTGCCAGGAGAGCTTGACTCAGACAGAAAATAGCAAGTGTGGGGCTTTGAAGCATGGGCAACCCTCCACACTGCTGGTGGGACTGGGAAATGGCGTGGCCACTCTGGAAAACAGTTGGTGGCCCCTTAGGAAGTTCAGCGTCACCACATGCCTGGCGCTGCCACACCGGGCTGTCCCCATGAGCAGCGAAGCCACGTGTCCTCAGCGCAGTGGTAGCCACGGAACCCAAGGTGGAAACGCCCAGCGTCCATCAGCAGTTGCGTGGATGAGCAGCGTGCGGTCCAGCCACGCGGGAATGGAGCCCGGCCACAAAGGCGCAGGGAGCTGATCCAGAGACGAGGATGGACCTTGGAAACGGGATGTGAAAGAAGCCGGGACGAGAGGACACAGGCCGTTGTATGAATTATCCGCAAAAGACAGGCTCGGGGACAGGAGGAGCCGGGAGGGACACGTGCTGGGGGTGCAGGGGCTGCTTGTGCAGTGAGGGGGTGGTCCCAGTTAGGAGCTGGGTGCTCTTGAAAATGGAGAGTCATGGCGTGTGGATTAAATCTCAGTGAAAACAAAACGTTTCCTCAGGCCCACGGTGTTCCAGACACGGTCCCCACAGAGCAGGTGAAGACAGGCCAGGCTGGGCCCTCCCTCCCTCCGGCGCCACCGCCCCAGGCTGCCGCCGGCCGCTTCCCAGCGCGTCCCTGAGCCCACCTGCCGAGCGGAGGGGCCTTTTCCGTGGGGCCATGGGGACGTGACTGTGCCGACCTCCCGGTGACAGAGAGGGGCTGGCGGGGCCGCCGTCGCCACGCGGAGGGCGCAGGAAGGGGCCGGCTGCGGGCAGCTGTGATCCTTTGATTTCCTCTCCTCGAGGGGCACCTGGTCCACAGCCTTGACTCAGCGACGTGCTCAGTGGACCCAATGAGGCAGACGTGGCCTTCGGGGGTCTCCGTGTGGAGGCCCATCGCCCCCGGGGGAGCTCGGGGGCCTGAGGCCGCGTGGGGGTGGGTGGCCTGGCCAGCCCCCACCAGCCACGCCCGCCCGGCCAGCCCTGGGCACCCCGAGGAGGGAGAGGGGGCGTCACCTCCAAGTCCCACCCTGGAGTCCGATTTGCCAGGAGCCCTTGAGAGCAGGCGGTTCACGCCGCTCGCTCGGTTTGGGGGCAGTTTGTCCCCCGGCAAGAGACCCCTGGAAGGGGCGGCTGTTTAAAGGAGCGGGAAGAAGGCAGAAAAGCTCTTTCAGGAAGTAAAAGGGGTCTGTGTGCTGTGACCACAGCACGGTTTGTTAAAATGCTTGGGGCTTAAAACGGAAGAACTCTCCCAGAAAGCCAGAGAGTAGAATTTTTAAAAAGGAATGGGAAACAGGAGAGGAGGGAGAAAGTGAAAGCAAGGTCATTTAGAAGGTCCGTTCAGTTCCCAAGAACGAAAGTTCTGAAAATAGAGAAAAATGAGGAAGAAGAAATTGCCAGAGACACGTTATCTGAAGAAATGCCACGGCGCTCAGCCGTGGGCACGGCCCCTGCAGGACCCAAAGCGGACGCACGAAGGCCATCCTGAAGCCCCTGGAGACGAACAGAAACACCCCGAACGGAGGAGGGAGGGGGCCCCGTGCGCCGCCTCGGGCACCGGAGTGGCGGCTGCGTCTCCCCTGTGTCACTGGAAGCCAAAACCAGCAGGGCGGGGTCTTCGGACCCCACGTGCCCTCCTGGAAGCCTGCCGGCAGCGGGGCCCTCTGTCGAGGCCTCTGTGCCGGCCTGGCCTGGGGTTCACTGTGCGTGACCGTCTGTGGAAAGCTGAGCTGGAGTGTTCCGGATGAGGAGGGAGCGCAGGCAGGGGCAGCGCCCGGAGGGGGGCAGTGGGATGGCCGGGAGCCCCGTGGAGCGGCCGGCCAGAGCAGGGGTCTCGTGGGTGACAGCTGCGAGGGAGGTGCAGCCCGTCTGCCCACTGAGTGCAGGGTGGGGACAGGATGGACGCTTCCAGCAGGGAAGTAAATACCAAATTCATAGAAAACCAGGGATGAGGGGAAGAACTTGACGATTTTCCAGGGAAATGAAACGGGAAAATCATGCCGGTCTCCCACAAGGTGGACGTTGTAGGGCTCTTTGGCCCTGACCTGACAGTTCTCAGCCGAGAGCCGTCACGGGGGGCCCTAAGCTCCCGCTCTCCATGAGACTGAAGTTGCCACTGGGGAAGCCTGGGAGCTCGCTGGGGGAGCTGTCCTGGCCTCAGGTGGGCCTCAGGCTCAGCTTCCGGGGGAGGTGACGGCTCAGCTGAGCGTGAATGAGCTGGAGATCGGAGAGAGCGTCAGCCCCAGGGAGGGTCCCCAGCCCAGAGAGCCTGACCCCGAGGAGCTGAGGGGGCCTGGGGCGTCAGCAAGAGAGAGTGTGGTCAGAGGCGAGGTGGGACCGGTCAGAGGACCCCGGGCTCCGTCCTAACACAGCAGGGCCACGGAGGGACTGTGTCCAGGAAGGACGCAGCCAGTTTCCACCGGAGGCTGGCGTGGAATTCCAAATGATGCATTTGGGGGGGGGCGGGGCGACGGGCTGGGGGATGCAGGTGTCAGGGCAGACGCGTGGCGCACCAGCTCGTTGACTCCCATAGGCGGCCGGGCAGCAGGGGAGGCTGGTGAACATTCCGGAAGGATGGGCGAGGAGGCGCATTTGGACGTGACGTGTGTGAGGGGCCTGCAGGGCTGGGGCGAGGGTGGCACGAGGCCCCGAGCACCCCCTCCGGCTTCCCTGCAGAGGCCGGGCAGGAGGTGACGCCGCGCGTGAGGGCGGCGCAGCCACGGAGAGCAGGAGCCGTGGGTGCCGCTGACCTCCGCGAGCTGCGCCTCCAGCACCGCGTTCTCCGTGTCCGCGTCTAACCTGCATGGCCCCGTGTCCCTGCCGACACAGAACGTGGCGTCCAGGTGGGCGCCGGGGCCGGGGCCGGCCTGCGGGCAGCGGGGGGGCTTCAGCCAGACCTGAGCCCGGGCCCCCGGCCGGCCTCCTCCCTCCTGGCGCCTCGGCTGCCGAGTCAAGCCCCCGTCTCCCTGGCGCTTCCCCTCTGCCAGGTGTGTGCGCACTGTCAGGAGGAACGTCGGGACGAGGCGGCAGGGCCCGCTGCCCCTGCAGTGCGCAGCCCGGGGCAGCCCAGCCAGGACACGCGTCCAGCCCTGGCCAGATGGACAGCTCCCCGACGTGGCCGCCCAGCCCAGACCGCAGCCCGGGACCAAGAGCGGGCTGGAGCCAGGAGGAGGCCACTGGGGGCGAGAGGACACCAGGTGGGGCCAGGTGCCCGGCATGCTGGGAGCAGGACGGCGTCCTGTGGGCGTGACCGGGCGGCGGGTGCAGGCCACGCCCACAGGAGGTCCCACAGGTGGTCCTCACACCTGCTGCCAGCAGTGTCCGGCCCCTGCGGCTCACGGCCTGGGAAGGGGCCCTGCCCCCATGGAGGGAAGGATTCATGGATGGGCACGGGCCTGGGGGCTCACTCTGGGCCGGCAGCTGTGGCCCCTCCCACCCTTTCAGTGACCCCGTGGGCCAAAGCATGACCCTGGCATTGTCCAGGCAATGAGAATGAGGACCAGAGAGGTGCGGTGACCAAGCCAAAGCCACACAGCAAAGGGCAGGCAGGACCAGAGGCCACCTACGCTGAGAGCCGAGGGGAAGGGCGTCACCGGCCTCCCTCCCTGCAGGCGCAGCCATTTCCCCCCACCCCACTTCTGCCCCGGCTCCCAGCCAGCAGATTCTCAGCCCCTCTCGTCTACCAGTCCAGGGCCAGCTTGGACTGTTCCCCAGCGGGAAGAAAATGCGGCTTTGGCCCCCACTGTGCGCCGGCGAAGGCTGTACTCCTGGCGGCGCAGGGAGGCGGGGTGGACACTCTTCCTCCCTGCTCTGCAATGAGCCATCCAAGCTACCAGAAGCTTCTATCACAGACCCAAGGCCTAGCCGCTGTCCTGCTGCTTGTTCTGAAAACCAAGAAAGAAGGAATGATTCTGAGCCCTGCGTGAGGCAGAGTGGAGGTCTGTTGACCAGAGGCCCCCCAGCTGCCCTGATGTGGCCTCTTCCTTTAGGACCTGGTGGATTTCCTGCGTCCGGCCAGGTGGACAACCCCGATCCCAGCCCGGCCGGGGCCTCCCGAGCGCCCTCTCGGCCTGGTGGCCTCTGGGGGCTGCTCCGTGGCCATGCCGTCCTGGCACAGCTGTGGGCAGGCCATGCAGGGAGGGCAGGGGCCTGTGGCCCCCAGGCACCTGGCTCGGTCCTCGGGGCTCCCTCTGCCTGTGCCGCTCCCTGTGGCCTCTGCTCCCAGCTTTTCCGTCTCCAGACACCCCTGCCCAGGCCTCACCTGTCACCCGGGCCTGCTTTCAGCTGGTGCCAAGGAGGCGTCTGCAGCGGTGGAGGAGCAGATGGTCCGTGCGGGTCTGGGGCCCCAGCCCGGCTGCCCCACTCCTCACCCTGCTGCCCAGGGACCTGGGGTGCTGCGGGGAAAGGCCGAGACAGGCCCTCAGTGAAGGGTTCAGGTGCCGGGCTCCGCGCCTCTGTCCACACCAGCCAGAGGTCGTGAGACGGCGGCTGGTGAGCAAAGGACAGGCGCTGAAGGGCCGGTGCAGGCGGCCGGGGCAGCTCAGAGACACGCGTCCTCGGGCCGCGAGGTGGCCGAGGGGCAGGAATGAAAGAGCGAAGTCGGGAAATCCTCAGCGCCCTTTAGTTGGCATGCCTGGGAGGAGGGAGCTGGCCACCGTCCATGCCGCGTCTCCTGAGTGGGCACGCACCTCGGCCTGTGAACAGGACGGCGGCTCTGAGTTGTCCACCGGAGGTTTCCTGTCTGGATCCCACGTGGTGGAGACTCAGGATGAGCCTCCGAGGGTCCAGGCCCCAGGCATTCCGGCTGAGGACACGCCCTGGTCACCCTGTGGCCAGTGCGTCCAGGCGTCCACCTAGGCTCTGCCCTTGCCCCACCCCCAGGTGAGGAGGGTGGCAGAGAGCTGCTCAGTGCCGTGGGCTGGCGCCTCCTGCCACCGCCGCCCCTGGCCTCCGCTGCTGCCCTGGGGCCTCCCTGCCTCCCCCGCGGGAGCATCCCGACCTGGTTGCTTCCTGCTGGCGCTGCCTGCTGGCCTCCCTGAAGTGTTTCAGGGGCACAGGGCCAGCTCGGGGGCACAGAGGTGACGCAGAGGAGAGGGCTGTGCCCGTGAGGGTCGGAGAAGGAGCCGGGCTCGGAGGCCACCGTCCACCATCTCGGACTGGCTCCGACGGTGCTGGTGGCAGGGGCTGATGGAGCCGGCGGTGAAGGGAACGGAGAGTGGGGACCAGAGGGAAAGGAGACTGGACCCTCAGGCAGAGGCCGGGGGCGAGGAGCCTGCCCCCAAAGGAGCATCCTGGAGCAGGCAGAGAAGAAACCGCCTCCGCTTCCCGCCACCCAGACGCGGCAGGGGCTGGGGGCCGTGGGAAGGCAGCAGCCCTGCCCGTCCGCCTCGTCTGCGTTCCCAGAGGCACCTCGGGATCGAGCCGACCCTCTCCGAGTGAGGGGCCCTCGCAAGGACAAGCAGGCTTCAGTGAGGGAGGTTATGGGATTAGAAAGGCCGCCAGGGAAGGAGGGAACCCGGGTCTGCCCCGGGGGCAGGAGGGGCAGCACCCTGCGGATTCTTTGTCCCGCACAAGCCGTGAGCAGCAAGGCGTTGTCTGACCCCTGCGGGCCGCCCTGAGCGCGCCTGGGTCGCCGCTCTTCATCGCCGCAGTAGTCGCGGGACCTCTAGTAGATTCCGCCTATAAACAAAAGAGCGTTCGCGGCCCATGCGGCACCAGGAGCATCATGAGCGGTGACAGTCCTCGTTTGCTCGGCAGAATCGATCCCAGGAAGGAAACGTGGGCTGCCGCGAGCCCGTGTTGTTTCCGTGGGCACTTTCGGCCAAGTTTGTAACCGGCCGCTTTACGCGCTGGTAGGGATTCCAGTAATTGTGCCGCTTTAGTCTCCACGTTCCTTAAAGCAGCTGTTCTTTGCATTGTTTTAAATGCATGAATGGCAAATGGTTGGAATCCCTGGGGACACGTCCAGGGGAGAAGGAAGGATGGACGGAGCCTGTCACGGGGACGTCAGAGGGCGAGGGCGAGGCTGGCTGCGATGGGCCTGGGGGTGGCCATCTCCGTGGCCTTCGGGGGCCGGCGCTTGCTTAGAGGTTATGTCAGATGGGGAGTGGGGTAGGGGTGGGGTAGATTGCCATTAAGGCTAGGCCGGGCCTTGATAGCTGGAGTCCGAGACTTCTGAGGCCCCCAGGCGCCATCCTAAGGCAGGCAGCGGCCCGGCCGCAGCCACGTGAGGGTGCCACCCAGCGGGACCTCAGGGCCTCCCCGAGGCAGGGCTCCGTGCTGGGCCGCAGGGCCGGGCATGCCACCACCACGCTGCCCGCCACGGCCAGCCCACACGGCCGCGCCAATGCCAGGCTGAGGGCGGCGCTGCCTGGCGGCCATTTAAGGTTGTCCGCCCTCGGAAGGTGCCCTCTCCAAGAGTGCTTCTAGAGTGCCAAAGACAAACGGGCAAACGGGCCCCTCAGGACTGCGAGCTTGCCCCTCAACCTCGATGGCACAAGGTTTGTTACCTTGTTAAAAATTCATTCTTGCTAAGTATTGACTATGTTTGCAGTGATCCTAAGTTCCAGTTGGAGCTGTTTGAAATATTTTCCAGTGACAAGTTTCGTAAACTTATTGGGCAGAAGGTGCTTACAAAGTGTTTGAAAACACTTTTCTCCTGTTGGTTTCATACTTCCTTCTAATCTCACAAATGAATTTGCTTAGGGATCTTTTTTCCATAAAGGACAAAGGTAAATGTACTCCTTGGCTGTTGCGTGTACAGTGAGATTGTGTGAGTATAACAGAGAAAGAAGTCAGAGCACAAGCCGTAGACGCTGTCAGACCGCCACCTCCCTCCTAGCAAAGCTCAGTTCCGTGTTTTCGGACATGCGGCCGTCGACTTTGCCCCTTCCCCAGCCGGGCCGAGCGCTCCGGGTTCTGGTCTGACCGAGCCGGTGGCATTTGCTCCCTCTGCGTGTCTGGACGCGCTCCCTAGTTCTCTGCCTGGCTTTGGGGCCAGAGGCGGCCAAGCAGCAGCAGGACTGGTTCCAGATGGCTCCGGCGTGCCGCAGCGGGCATGGAACTCGGCACTCGGCATAAGTAGTTTTTGAAGATCTGTCTTTAGAATGGAACGGGAGGATTTGTGTCTCAGTCCACGTTGCTTGACTCGTCACCTTCCATCAAGACAGCGCGGTGGGCGATTCGCTGGTGTGGGTCCTTGGGCGCCGTTTCCACCGCCATCGTGGGCGTCAGCGCCACCGTCCTCGCCGCTGTGGCCCCTGTCCTTGGGTTCCCGTCCAGTGTCTTCTCCCAAGCTAGAAGGCAAACCTCAGCCTTACCGGGCGCCCTGCGTGCACGCGCTCCGCTGCCTCCCAGCGTGACGAGCGCCGTGCTGGCACTGCTGCCACGGGCAGACCGAGCTTGCTGGCCCCGTCCTCCTCCCCTTGCTCAGAAGTGACGGTCCTTCTGCGTTTTGGCAGGCGGCCTCGTGGAAGTCCCTCTACTTCTCCAACCCTCAGTCTCCCAGCCCATAAAAGGGGGCTGGATTTGATTGGCAGTTTTTTTTTTATAAATGACAAAGGTAAATTGAGTCCTGCTGGACTCTCCCTCGAAGAATAAAGACCTGTAAAATGGGGAAGTAAGTCCATGTACAAGCTGTAAATGTTGCGCTGGTTATTTCCTTCCTACCAAGCACATCTCCCCCGTACGCCCCCTGTTCTGGCCATGCCAACCGGCTCGGCAACCCCTGGCTAACCTCGCTAATTCGTGGGACAATAAAGGGAAATGGCGGAGAACGGTTTCTAGGAAATCAGCGAGGTCTCTGAATAGATGAAGGTTGTTGTTTTCCTTTCATGGCTCCTTCCAGAATATTCTGAGGTGCTCGCATTCCTGAGGGCTGCACCTGAGTGCAGTAGCACCCTCAGCCTCATCTGGGAACCCCCCCAGCCTGTCTGGCCACTGGAGCCACGTAGCATGGATGCCCTGCAGTCCTGCCTGCTTTACTGTGTCTCTCGAGGTGTCTGCTTTGCTTCTGTTGTCAGCCCACGTGGCTGCAGGTTCTCACGGGACAGAAGGACAGGCAGTGTTTGAGGTTCCAGAAGAGCAGGAGGTGGCCATGCAGCTTCCCTCTTCCCCAGGGACCTTGGCCGTCCACACCAGAGAGAAACAGGCTTCGTCACCCTGCGTAGGAGAAAGGGGGCGTTGGCTTCTTCTGCCCACGTCCTCGGGGCAGCACTCTTCATTTTCTGGATTATTAGGACAACAGACTCCTTATGCTTGTTGCACAGCCTCTTCCCAGCTTCCTACTTTAAATATTCTTGGAAGTTAAGACCAACCAGCTATAAATAGCATCGTGACTTAAAGAAAAGGGAAAAACGCGTGCTGTGGTCCAGGTAAATCCCACTCAGTGCATCCCCAGAGGGTGTGGCAGGCACCGCCTTGTGGTGCTGTGCTTCGTCCTCTGAACCCAAACTCTAATGGTGGCTCCAGTACTGCAGAAAAAGCCTTTGCCCCACTCCTCATCGCTGGGCCCAGCCTGTGCAGTGATCAGAAAACAAGCGGACAGAGCTGGAGCCCCAGGAGTCGTTCCCTCCGTGTTGGCACTGGAGAAAGACCCTGCGGTGGAGCAACATGCCCTGCTAATTAGAAGCCTGTTGGCATCTCCTGAAGAGCAAGGGCCTCTACACCTCACATGGAAGCTGGGCAGAGACCTCCCCAGCAAGCCCACTGGCAAATTCCAGACCAGACTTACCCTCTGCCTATTTAAAAGGAAATGACAAAAGCCTCAAAGCCAAATCTCAAACTTGAGCTTGTAAAAACATAAGCATTCTCTATGGAAAAGAATTCTGTCCTAAAGATTTAAAGGCAGAGCTAGCTCTGAAAATATTCTTCTACAGTCAGCAGATGAGACTTTTAGAAAACGTCTGTGGGTTGGTATCAAAGAGATACAAGAGACTGACTGCTATGACCCAGGAGCAAGGTATAAAAAGGAAGAACAAGGTGAAATGATGGAAAACATCCAAAGGTTTGCTGAGTGAAGTAGAAGAATATGAAGATACCCAAAATATAAGAATACAATTTAAATATGTATTGGAAGTTACAGATGACAGAACAGTCACTACAGAAAATCAGATCAATGACGTGGTGGTCAGTCTTAAAAGCCTGAGATAATCCACAGGAAAAAGCAAAGAGAGAAGAAGGTGATAGGATGGATATTGGGACTGCATCCTGCCTCCCATAAAAGGCATGTTCAGGTCACAGCCTCTGGCCCGGTGCCTGGTGAGTATGAACCATTTGTAATTAGGACTTTTGAAGATCTTATTAGTTAAGGTATGGCTGAGCTGAATGAGAGGGCTTTCATCCACTATGGCTCAAGTCCTTACAAGAAAAGGAAATTGGACAAAGGGGAAAGAAGTCACTGGGAGCAGTCAGAGGCTGGAAAAGAGCCTAGACAAAAAAGGAGAAGATGCCTCCTCATACAGTTGTCATGTGACAGAAAAGCGAAGGAACCCAAAGATGACCCCCAGCCAGCAGATGCTGACCCTGGGGGAGGCAAGCCTTCTAGCCTCAGAAACCAGGAGCCAATAAATTCCTGCTGCTAGGCCAACCCTTTGTGTTGTGATGTTTGTTTTAGCAGCTGGGAAATGAAAACAATGGATATCTAACCTAAGAATTGTGGATGCCCCCAAGGGGAAAACCAGAATGGCAAGAACAGAAAGAATAATCAGATTGGGGTAAAAATAGAATGTTGGGGGGAAAAAAGAAAACTTTCCTGAGCTGAGGGGAATCCTGAAAGAAAAAAAAAACCTAAAATCACATATATGTAATATATATAAACACATGCATGTATTATTAAGACCTCTCCAGATTCCATGTAAAATGAATTAAAAACAAAACAAAATAGACTGTGCCTAGGCATGCCCTAACAGTATCTTTGGAATGAAATAATTAAAGAACAAAGTCTAGTAATCATTCAGATCATTTTGGAGCAAAAAATAATAATAATAAAGACAAGAGGACATGGAGCCAAAGAACCTACAAAGACACGACAAAACTGCCCTCTAAGCTTGATGAGACTTAGAGCCAGAAGATGAGTGGGATGATCAAAAGGAGGTACGCAGCTGAAAAATAGTTTCACTTATGAATATTAGTACTATTTCAAGTTATTATTTTGTACAAAGGGAATAAACATAGTTTTAGAAGTAAGGGTTAGGAAAGTATACAGCCCATGTATCTTTCCTTAAAAAGTGAATAAGAGATGTACTCCAGCCAATCAAGAAGAAAATAAAACTACAGAATTAAATATTGGAAAAGTCATAGGTAAAAAGATTAATGGTTACACAGATACTAATTAGATACATGAACTAGTTATAAATAACCCCTGTAACTCTGGTACAAAATTGAACACAAAACCCAAACCAGTATTGTGGAATATACTGTGTATATTGATATAATTAATAGTTGTATATAATAAACTTCTTAGTGACATCTGGATAAATTCATAAAAGCTCTCGGGGTGGGGGAGGGCAATAGTAGGGTAAGAGAAAGGTCGCTAATGTCTCTTCATAAAATAGAAAGAACCATCAGATTTAAATCATTAGAGAATTGACTTAGTTGTTGAGTGTATTATATTAACATAAAGTCAATCACTAACCAAAACAAAAAGATGATTTCTTCTAAGCCACTGGAGAAATAAAACATTGCAGATATGTATAAAGTACGATAAAATAAACCAGGAAAGGTGCATAACCCAAAGTCAGTATGGAACACACTGTTTATGACAGAATTTTTATATCAGTGATGGCAATAAATGTAAATGGGTTAGTCTCCTCTATTAAAAGGTAAGGACTATTAATAGCCAAACGTGCTGCCTTCTAAGGGTACACCTAGCAGATATACCAAGCAAATGCAATTGAAAGGGATTCAAGAGATGTACGATATTAAATTAGAACGATATAAGATTTTATATTGATAAATGGCTCAAATTGTAATGAAAGCAACATGTAGGAGCATTTATGCACTGATCAGCATAGCATAAGTATATCTGAAGCAAACCGATGTATAAATAAACAAGATTATCAGAAACACAGTTTTTAGTTATAAAAATAAACAACTTTCAAATCTGTGTTAAGACCAAATAAACAAAACCAATAATAACAATAAAAGGAACCACGACATAGATGTTTTGAATAACCCAACTTCTAAAATTGGCTGCTAAATATAGATCATTGTTACCTACAAATAAGACCTCCTTCTAAATGTCTGTCCTTCTGAAATGTCTGCAAAGATGTCCATAAACCAGATTGTGAGTTCAGCCCCCCAGCAGCAGGAATGCCGTCTTTGCCCACCGTTCAATGATGTAGTTAAAACTACAAGGAGGAACGCGAGCCCCGGCAAGCAGTGCTGCCTCCTCATTTGTTGGTCAGGGGATGAAATGAAGCACTCGAGGTCCCGGGGCGGCCCATGCAGGGGGCGGCTCTGAAGCCAAAAAGCCGTGGTCCGGTGTGAGCCGGAGCCTCTCCCCGCGGGTAACTTGGACCAAATCCCCGGGCCCTCTCTGCCTCGGTTTCCACGCGGGGGGAAGCAGGCAGCAGGACCCTCGCAGCCTCACGGGGCTGTTTAGGACTGGGTGCGTCAGAGCGTCAGAGTGGCAGGGGCTGGACCACGGGTCCCCAACACCTAGGAGTCGCCCTTTCCCTCAGGATGGAGTGAAAAGAAGACGTGGCGCAGCGGGGGCTGCAGCGAGGGACGTGCTCATCAGCGCGCACACGTCTTCAAAGGCCTTTACTGTGAGATCAGAAAGAAGCCAAGGAAGGACCCACGCTGGGGAAGAAGCCACCCAGCCCATAAAAGAGCAGAAAGGGAGTGATAAAGATGAAGAGAAATAGGAAAGCGTTGAAAACGAAGGGCATCGGAATTCAGCTTTACATCTTTGACAATGATATGAAAATGTGTATTTACCTCCGTCATGTAATATTTTTTTAATCGGAAATCAAATCTCAAAAGATAAAGGGAAGCTCGTAGCGTCTATGAGGTCTCAGATTATTCCAGGTGGCACACAGAGCAGGTGTGGCGGCCACCACTAAACCTGAAAATTTGGATTGCATAGAGGATTTTCCAGCACATCAGATTCCATGAGCCTTTAAAAGAAGAGGGGGAAAGGCCACCACATGGTGGGGTATACATAAAAAATGAGAATGCGTTCTAATGTTTCAGTCAGCTAGAATGAGAAACCGTGTCAGAAGATGAAATAAACTATATTCTCATTTCAGCAGAGGCTTAGAAGAAAGTAGGCAGGCACAGTATTTACTCCTCATTAAAAAATAATAACCCCACAAGCCACAGCAGTAATAACCCCAGAGCTCTAGGTTAGCTTGGCGAGGTGGGGTCCTCACCGGCAGCCTCACATCCGCCTTAAACCAGAGCCCCGTGCTGCGGGCAGGACCCCGACCTGATTGCCGTGAGTCTGAGTCAGGGAGGCCTGCAGTTGGCACAGTTACTGGTTTCTTTCTGGAAGTTCTGGCCAATACAGTCACAAACATATTTAATTTGGGAAAATAAAATGGTTATTACCGATGAAGTAACCATGTGCTTCCAAAACTCTGGAGAAGCAGCTGCAATGCCTTGAGGACTAATAAAAGAGTTTAATGAATTGGGGAATTATAAACATAGAAGCTTCTCTACTTGTATTCACCTTTAAAGTTGTCACAGGTATGAAAAAGCTTTGGTCTAGAGCAGAGGTCAGCAGACGACAGCCTGTGGGCCCAATGCGGCCCACCATCTGTTTTGGTAAATAAAGTTTTATTGGAACACAGCCATGCTCATTAGTTTATGTGGTGTCTGCAGGAAAGTTGAGTACCTGCCAAAGAGACCGTCTGGCCAACAAGGCCGAAAATAGTTGCTTTCCGGCCCTTACTGGATTAATAAAAATATATCAACCCTACCTGCCCCCAGGAGATAGAATTAGAAGTCACTTCTGCTGTGTCATTTGGGCTTTAAAAATAGGTGAATTTGCACGCAGCCTTGAGGGAGCTTACCTCCTTACACAGAGGAGCTTTTGTGGACAAAACCAATTGCTTTCTTACATCCCAGCAGATGTGTTTAGAAACTGTAATGGTTTAATTAAAATAAATAAATGAAATAAAGGTGTGTAAGTAAGGGGAGAGGGGAACTCCATTAACGACAGCAGAAAACATAAAATAATTTGAAGTAACTGTAGAAAGAAATGGTTGGTGCATGTATAAAGGAAATTACAAAGCTCTTCCATGGGAAACTTAAAAAGATTGGAGTGAATAAATAGAGGCCGCATGTTTTCAGAAGGAGTCTGAACGACTAAATGTTGTGAGATTGTCTATTCTTTCAACATTTATTTCCAGATTTAATAAAGTGTCACTCAAGTTTCTATGAATATGTTTAGAATTTAAAGTGCTTTGGCATTTATCTCTGCGTGCAGGACAGCCTCACGCATCCGGGATGCTGGTGACGGGCTGACACGGGGCCTTGGCACCATGGGGCGTGCAAGCTGTGGAAGGCACAGCAAGTGAGCACAAAGCGTGGGCAACGGGGGCGGCCGCCTGCCACGGGCCTGGGCCTTGCCACTTACCTGCTCGGGAGTTAATATAAGTCTGTAATCAGCACCTGAAAAAGTCAGCTCGTGCTACTGTTGTTTTCTGATCAACAGAACAGACCAAGTGGCCCTAAAGCGGGCAGGGTGTTTGCAAGACTTGAATACAGGGTTCAGGGGGCAGGGCAAACTGGTGAGGGAGGATGGCCCCCAAAACCTGGTGCTGGGAAAACAGGCTTTGTATGCGGGGGGAAAGGCAAGTTGCATCCTTCCGTCACACCGTGTTCCAAGTTAAATTCTGTGGGGATTAAGGAGTAAAATGGTAGGAATAGAATGCCGAGATGACCTGGAGAAAGCATCGGTGACTGTTTCACTGAGGCCGGGATGAAGGCGACGATGCTGCCGTCATCATTTCCGTCTGAGATGTCCATCACGCCCCAAGCGTGCACCCCTCTCTGGGGAACCGCCTGGTTGATCTGACATCCTTTGAGTCGCAATGAGGCCCATTGTACAGTTGAGGAAACCGAGGCATGGAGGGGCCAAGTGATGTCCTAAATTGTTGCAGACACGGACTCCAGACCAGGAGGCCCACGCCAAACACCACAAGCACAGTGAGCCTCCCTGTTCACCCCAATATCGCAGACCCCTGGAAGTCAAACTCGCCAAGAGAGTGGTTGACTCACGCAGGCGGCACAAGGTCCGTCAGCTCTTGACGCACGGACACGTGGAGGAGATGGAGAGCTCCAGTGGGAGTGGGTAAAGCATGTCAACAGCCAGTTCCTAAAACGCGACCTCGAAATGGCCAAGGAAATGCTGGCGGAAGAGTCCACGCAGCCAACCAAACATGAGCAGGGCCCGTGGCTCGTGCCGTTTCGTTTTATTTTGGTCTCTCAAAAGATGCGAGTAAGAAGGAAATTTTTCAATCTTTCTGGAAACTGGTTAGGCACTATATAAATATATATATATGGCTAATTAGAAAGATACGCTTGAGAGTCTGGAAAACAGACTGGCAGCTCCTCAGGATGAAACGTTAAGTGTGGAGTGAGCACGTGGCCCAGGCACCTCCCCTCCAGGGACAGACCCACAAATGGGCAGTGACGCCTCTGTCCACACAGAGGCTTCTGCGCACACTTTCGTGGTGGGAAGATTCATGGCGGCCAGAAGGCAGGAGCACCTGGGGCATGGATAACAGGTTCCGGTGTCAGTATCCTGGAATATTCCGCTGCAGCGTGGATGCGCCCTGGAAACATCACGGAAAGCAGGGGCTCTTCACCGTTTTGTCCCACGGACCCCTCTGCTCATGAGTTGAAAACCACGGACCCCTCACTAAGTCCACACTCTACTGTGTATTATTTAACAAATATGTCACACCCACCCCAACACGTCCCCACGAGAATAACGGGTTTTCAAAGTTCAGTTGAAGCTCCGTGATGTGAAGGAAAGAAACCATCACCAGCAGCCACAGATCAGTGGCCGTTTATCTGACACGCCCAGGATGGGCAGATCTTAGAGACAGAAAGTCGGTTCTTGGTTGTCGGGGCCAAGGGCAGTGGGGAGTGGGACTGGCTGCTTAATGGGTATGGGGTTTCCTTCTGGGGGCTTGGCATGGGCGAAGTGGATGGTGATGGTTGTGCAATTCTGCGCGAGTGCCCCGCGTCGTGCAGCTGAGGGGACGAGGCTTACGGCCCTGGAGTTGCTTGGCCCAGAGTGCGCCGGAGTTGGCGGCAGCCCAGCCCAGGCATGCGACAGGACACGGGCAGCTCTGCTGACCTCAGATGTCAGAGGTCACAGCCATGCCCCCAGTGGCTTTGGTCCCTGCAGGTGGACACAGGAGGACAGCAGCCGTGGGCAGAGGCAGGGCCTGGCGTGGGCCCCCCGCTGCTGTCAGCCCAGCCCCCCTTGCCCGCGTCGGCTCCGAGCATGGTGGAGGGAGGAGCCTGCTGTGCCCGCAGCCGGCCGCGCCCGACGCAGGCCGGGCCTCGGCGTCCAGGCCGGAGAAGGCACCAAACCCACAGCGCGGGGTTACTGGAGCCGAAGCCGCCGAACTTCCAGGGCTGGTGCTGCCGGGCCGAGCCCGCCGCGGTCAGGACAGAAGGGTCGGTGGAGTGGGCAGAGCAGGTGGCCTGGGGCTGGGGGCTGGCTCCAAGCCAGCCAAGCACGTGGCTCCCTCTCGAGGCAGAGGCCCTGTCTATTGTCGCGGCTGTTAAAAGGAGACCATTTGGGGGCACTCGGAGCCTGTCGCTGTGAGGTGCAGCACCCCTAGGATCCCTGGACCCCCACCCAGGACTCGCCACCTGATCGGGCCCCAGCCTGTCCCTAAACAGCCATTGACATGGCGTTCAGACCCTCAGCTGGGGGCAGGGGGCTTGGAGGAGGGGCTGGCTGGGACCAGTGACAGCCCTAGGAAGAGGAAGATGGCTGGGACCCACCAGCTCCTCCCAACTCGTCACCCCAGCCGACGCTGGCCCCGAAGGAAGGGAGCACAGCAGAGGGCCACAGCAGAGAGCCACAGCGCCACACAGGGCCACGGCAGAGGGCCACGGTGCCACACAAAGGGCCACAGGCCCACAGGGAGACCCAGCCTTCAGACCAATCACACACGACACACTCAAGTTCACGCTCACACACATGCACACACAGCACACGTGCCTCTCAGGCTCACACATGTACTAAGGTGCATGTTGACACAGATCCGTGCTCACGCACAAGGTGTTCACAGACCATGGTCGCACACTCACCCATGTGTGCACACATTCACACGCACACACACCCACTTCTCACGTGATACGTGTCTACACATCCACACCCATGTGCAGCCAGGGCTGGAGACAGCTCCATCGGAACCACGGCCCTTGGGGGTGCTGGCCGCCTCCCTGCCGTTGCCCAGCCAGCACGCCTTCCCGAAGCGGCTCGGGGCAGCCTGGGTCCACTCAGCCGTCCACGGCACCGGGCGTGTCTCCAACCAGGTCCTACGGTCAACAGGGCCAGCGGGACCCCTGGAGACCCAGCCCACCCCCCCTCAGCATCGCCTCCTGAAAGCTGCTTCTGGGGTGTCTTAAGATGGGGTGCTGTCCCAGAGGCACCACGCGGTACCCCAGAGATGCCAGCATCCTCTCCAGGATGCCCTGCCTGGAGCACGGGCCAGAGCAGGCTGCCCTCCTGCCGCTGGCCACTCCGGAGGGAGCCACACCTGCCTGCGGGGTCCACGCCGGCCCCATAGACCCACGGCCCCCTGCCCTGGCTGGGCCTCCCCAGCACCACGTCTGCTCCTCTGGGGCGGGAGCCTGAAACGGCTGTGGGGCCACGTCAGGCATCGGGGCCCTTCCCTCCCAGGAGGCCTCACAGTGGCATGGCAGGGTCACAGGGGTCGCCAGGTGATGCTGGGGGTCAGAGCTTCCTGGGGGGGGCAGGGGGTGTCAGCTGCAGAAGAACACGCAGCAGAAGCCGAGTGAGAGGACACCATGCTGCTGGCCCTGCAGGGGGGACCAGGGGCCAAGGAACGTGGCTCCGGAGCGGCCTAGCCAAGGAAGGGGACTGCCCTCATGGCCCGGAGGGCAAGCAGCCCTGAGGACGCCTTGGCTTTAGCTCCAAAGCCCTTCTTTTAGGTTCTGTCCTCCAGATGGTGACAGAATAAATTTCTGCTCTTTTAAGCCACTAAGTTCGTGGCGATTTCTTGCAGCAGCCAGAGGAACCTAAGAGGGTGGGGGCGTCTTTGATTATTCCCGAGGGAAACCGAGGTTTGAAAGATGGTAAGCTGAGCAGCCGCCCGGGGCAACGGGGCCATGCCTCAGCATCCCCTTAGGGGAGCGCCACGAGAGGGACGAGGGGGCCCGCCACATGGCACTTTCGTGGTGTGAGTAGGAGAAGCTTTGGATGCTGATGAGTTTTCTCGTAAGATTTGGTAGACTAAACACAATAAGATGACATATCGAGCAGAAGGCTAGAAACCCACACGGAGGCTCGTGTCTGCGTGAGGCGCTGGCTCCAGCGGCGGGTTCCGGAGCTTCGGTCCCTCCCAGGGGCCCGGGCTCAGGAGCAGACAGAACGGCGGCGGGTTCTGGAGCTTTGATCCATCTCAGGGGCCGGGCTTTGGTGGGACCTTCCCGCAGCCCCACGCGCGACGATTGTCCTACCTGCACAGATGGGGAAACCGAGGCACAGGGTGATACACGCCGCTGGCAGCCGCCGGGTGTGGATTGCTCTGCCCTCGGGCCCTCCTGAGTGGGGTTCGGTGTTCTGGGCATGGCACTGACCACACTGGCCTTCGCCCCCGTCCACGCAGCTGGAGAGCTGCGCTCTGTAGGTGGAGCCCGGGGCACGGCCCTGCGGCACGCGGCTTCCATGCCGCTCCGGCGGTCCGGCCCTGGTAGTAGCTTGGCGCGATGGTACTCCCCACTTCCTGCTACAGTGCTACGGTTTGCGCTCAGAAAACAGAGTGCAGCCCGCGTTCTCTGCCTCATGCTAAGCTCTTGAAATTTAGCTGAGTTTTTTTTTGTTTTTCACTTAAAATAGAAGGACTCCAGGCTGGGTGGAAGGACTGGCACCTTTCCTGAGCTGCGGCGCCCCAAATCCATCCCTCCGTGTTCCCCAGGGCTCTCGGCGCCCACCTGCCAGGCGCGCCCAGGGCGCCTGCTTCAGGTCAGGCTGACAGACCTCTCCAGGCGCTCCCTGGGCTCAGGCGCAGCATTGCGAGGCTGCCTCAGCGTTCCAGGGCCGCCATGACGGCACACCGCAAACTGGGTGGCTCAACACGCAGAGATCCGCTGTCATGCAGTCCCCGAGGCCAGGGGCCTGCCTGGGTTCCTGGTAGGGTGTTTTATTACTGTAGATTGATAAATATTTGATGCACGAGTGAATGTCTCCATCCATCGGTGGATCCGCAGCCAACCTCAACGCCTCCCTCGAAACCTCTTAACACTGGGAAGCGCTGCTTCCTGCCCCCGATGCTTCACCTTGCTTGAATGGTCACATGCAGTTTTGATGAGTTTTTGGGGATTTTACTTGCTAATTATTGCAAATAGTTATATTTAATAAAGCCTGGCATTTGCCGCCGGAGAAGTTTTCAGTTACCTGTGCCGAACGTGCTTTGTTTTCGGAGGCAAGATCATCGTGGAACTTTCCGGATCGCACGGGGCGGCCGCGTCTTTCTGGCTTGGTTCCCAGAAGAGGCTTCCTTGGCTGCTGGGAGGGGCTGGCGCCGAGGACGAGGACAGCACAATCACGGCCTCTGGGTCATAGCAATCTGAGGGTCCGCGAAGGACTCAGAGGAAGCCCTGGGCCCCGTGGGGGCCGCTGCTCTGGGTGGAGCAGGCTCGGGCGCCGGGTGTCCGCTGAGCGTGGTTCTTTGCTGACCCCACAGCAAGGCTGGCCAGGGGGGCAGCGTCACTTCCCGAAGACGAGTTTGAGGAGTGCAACGGGCCAGAGCCGGGCAGGGGTGGAGAGCGGGGAGGGGCGGCATGGAGCGCCTGTGCCTGAAGGGCGGTCCACGGCCCTGGGCTGGCGTGGGCCCAGCTGTGCCCAGGCACCCCACCCCCCACAGCCTCCCTCGCCCTCTGGGCCTTGAATAAACACCCTCCGGGGGCTTCTGACAAAGTCTCTCTGCCAGCCACGGCCTTCCCTGCTTTAGAGACGCGTCTTCAACGCGCCTGTTAGTCTGACAACGTGAATCTCGTGAGCGCCTCAGAGTCCGCCAGGCGCCCTACAGCATCTTCCACGTGATTCTCGCGGCAGCCCCATGAGGGGTGTACTCGTCAGCTGACAGGGTGCTGGTGCAAAGTGCCAGGATTCTGCTGGCTTTTATAAAGGGTATTTATTTGGGGTAGAAGCTCACAGTCACAAGGCCATAAAGAGTCCAACTCAGGGTATCATAAGAGGAACTTCCTCACCCAACTCTGTTGCCGCGTGTTGAAGCAAGATGGCGGGCGACGTCTGCAAGGGCTCAGCCTTCCTCTTCCTCTTAAGGCTCCGTGGGCCCAGCTGCTTCCGGTCTCAGCTGAAGGCTGGCACAGGGCTTATCTCTCAGGGCTTCTCAGATGCCCTGGTCTCTTCAGCTGCAAACTCTCAGGCTCTCTCTCTCCCGGGGCCCCTGCCGCGTCTGTGGAGCCACCTCTCTCCCTCTGTGCTCCTCTCTGTGTACCTGCTTCCATGTTATGACCGAGCGTCTGTTTGTGCAGCCCACCAAGGAGGCAGAGGCTCAACCCTGCACGCCCTAATGACATGGTCGAGTCAAAGCCCTAATCTTGATTTAAGCAAGTAAAAGTGAGACCCATGAATTTATTACAGTCAAGGCAGTGTCACGCCCAGAGGAACAGACCAGGTTACAAACATAATCCATCTCTTTTTGGAATTCATGAATGATAGCAAACTGCCACAGGTGGTGAGGGGGCTTGGTCCCCATCCCTGGGGCCATCAGCTAGCGAGGGACGTGGCTGCCCCCTCCAACGGCCGTGGACTCCCCGCCGGCCCCGGCCCCCAGAAGCTGCGCAGCTGTTCCCTGGCCTCTTTTCATTCCTCCTGCTCGTGAGGACACACGCTACCGAGGCTGCTGACTGTGGTTTCCAGGTGGGCGGGCCCCATGTTTCACATTTGCAGAAATCACCTAAAGTCTTAGAATTGATTCCACTGTGTGTCTCAGCAAACTCACGGGAACTGGGTGGGCAGCAGGGCCTGCTGCAGACTCCCCCTTGCTGGCAGTCTCCCTCGGTTTCCGTGGACTGCAATCCACGTGCGCGTCAGCCACAAGAGCAAGGCGGTGGCCGAGGCTCACTGTTCAGGAAGGCCCTGTTGGAACGTGGCCTGGGAGAGCCCGTGCTGGGCCAAGGGGTTGGATAGGCCTTGGCTCACTTGCACCTTGGCCCACGATGGGCGCGTGGGGTCAGGCCCCGCCAGCCTCCGGTGAAGATGGCACAGGGCATGCTCCTTGGATACCTGAGCTCGTGGCCTCAGGCAGAAGCTGCTGCTGGGCAAAAGGCCCACGTGACGTGTCATCATGGTGGCTGTGCTGGCAGCCTGGACTTGCCCTGAGGCCTTTTGCTAGGACAGAAGCGGGGGGCGGGGCTTCCTGCTGTCATCCAGGGGGCAGAGGCGGCACCCTCCCACCCTCTCACCCTGCAGAGCCCCCAGTGTCCCTGCACCGCCTTGAGATGCACAAGCAACGTGCTGCGGGGGCCTCACGGACTCGCACGTGTGCATGTCCACACAGACACGTGCGCGCACTCACCCAAATTGAGCAGAAAACACAGAGTCCAAGAAGATAATCTGCAAAGAACAGGAACAATTCTTAAATGATCAGCAAACAGGTTTGAAAGTTATTCTACTTTTCCAGCCATCAACAGTGAAAAAAAAGTGCCAGTGGAACCAAGGCAAAAATGCCCTGCTCTCTCCGATCCATCTCGGCGGCCCGTGCTGGGGTGGAGGGTGACGTGCACGGCTGTGGGGTCACCTGACAATAGGGGCAAACTGAGCAGCCACGGCTGCTGGCTCCTCCTCTGAGGACGCGCTCGGCGTTTGCCAAGGAGCCGGAGCAGCCACCTGCTCCACAGCCGTGCGGATGCCCTCCACGAGTGCCGTGCCACCAGGAGCACTTGCGTTTCCCAGGCTTTTCTAATTTCCACGGAGCATGTCGTGCTACAGTCCTGAGTGACACAGAAGCTGCCGCCGTTGTTCAGTGTCGATGAATTCCTAACAGACGCCAGGGGCGATGCACTAAAACCTTTCAGACCTCTACTCCGGGAACGGAAACACGGGTGAGCTTTTGATTTCTTTCCATACTCTTCTGTATTTTCCAGTTTTTCTACGAATAAGAATTTATACAGGTTTGTGAGTAGGAAAAGTAAAATTAATCCTTCTTTTCTTGCTTAAGGCTTTGGGTCAAATGAGTGTGTGCAGAGGACACAGTACAGGCGCTGTGGACCAGGACAGGGGGGTGGACAGACGTGTGTGCCCTGTAGGCAGATGGGTGGGCTGAGCGGCACAGGAGAGGCGCGTCCCCGAGGGCCCCGGCTTTCTGGGTGGAGCGTAGGCAGCGGCAGCAGCGTTTGCTGAGCTCGGGAAGGCCGGGAGGAGAGGGCTGGGGTCCCTCAGCCCAAGCACGGCCGAAGAGGCCGTGGGAGCAGGTGGGCAGGCCAGGAGCTGGCCAGGGGGGAAGGGGATCCCAGGGCCGCGTCCCCAGAGCCTGATGGAGTGGCCAGAGAGGCTGGCTCTGGCGTGTTCCTGGAGACACAAGGCTGTGCACAGCTGTCCGTCCAGACCGCCTGGCCCTGGCCCTCCCCGTGGGCCCGTCCAGCGTCTGCACACACGTGCCACTGGGTGAGGCAGACCAGAGCGGCCAGGCGGCCTGCAGCGCCCCTGGTGTTTCTGCCCCACGCCTGCGGACGAGCTGGTACGCTCGGGGCGGGAGGCTTCGGGCGGAGGAGAGGGGGCTTCCCGAGCAGTGAGCGTGGCCGAGGGTCAGGAACGAAGGCAGGGTGTGCACAGGGCATGGGACCAGCTGCAGGGAAGTAGGGAGCCACGTCCGTTCCTGAGCTTGCATGTGGCCCAGCGCCAGGGCGGAGGGGCAGGACAGCGAGCCCGGGGGGCTGCAGTGTGGACCACGGAGACCCGTGTTGTGTCCAGACCGGCCTCATTACTCCTTTCTAGAAAGTACCATCATAGACACAGTTGCTAAAGAAGGCACCCCCCCAGCTTTTAAAGAACAAAGTGAATCTCTGGTAATTAAAACAATAAGTCTTTCTTGCAAGCAGATGTTGCCAAATAATGAATTTCTGTGGTGTAAGTCTGCACTCTTTTAGCACAGTATGGGATGTTTTATATCCTTTGCAGATTACATCCTGTCCACGGAAAACGTGGTCTCTGGTGGATCAGCCGACAGGATGATAAGCACCAGCCCGGCCGGGCTGTGTCCTTTCCAGAGCCGTGTCCAGTTGGTCACTCTGTCCCCTCGGACCGGCTGTGCCTGGCTCGGGGCTGCAGCCTCCTGGTGGAGGGAGTGGGGATGCTGAGATGCCCTGGGGCCTCAAGCGGGGCAGCAGGTGACGGCCAGCTGGCCAAGGTGCCAAGAGGGCCCTGGTGGGAAATCTTCAGGGTTCACGGAAGGGGGCAGCCTTTCGTTCAAGACTCCAGCCTCAAGAAACGGTCAACCTCGTAGCGTTAGGAGATGCCAGCTGCCCCTTCACACCCACGAGGGCGGCTCTCATATAAAACAGAAAATACGAGCTGGCGAGGGTGCAGAGAACCCGGAAGTCAGCGCGTTGCTGGCTGGGACGTGAGCGTGCAGCCGCTGGGGAAGGCAGTGGCGGGTTCCCAAAAACTGAAGTACAGAATTACCATTTGGCCGGCACCCCACTTTAGGTGTGTTCCCGAAAGGGAGCGAGCCCAGGTCTCAGATACTTGCACAGAAATGTTTGTAGCAGCGTCGTTCACAAGAGTCGAGAGTGTCATTGTCACGTGTCCATTGACAACGGCAGGAAGCAAACGAGGCTCCTACACACCGTGGAAAATCATTCAGCCACAAAGACCCCGAGGTTCCGAGCCAGGCCGCCCCGTGAATGAGTGTGGAGTGAAAGAAGCCAGGTGCGCAGAGGGGCATGTCTGACTCATCCCGCAAACACCTGGAAAGAGCATGTTCACCCACAGAAAGTGGATGCAGGTCGCCAGGGGACGACGGGGGGAGCGGGTGTTGTAGCTTGCTGGGTAGAGAGTGTTTATAAATTCTGGAAATGTTTAAATTAAGAAAAAAGAAGAGAAAGCAAGACAAAACCTCTGACCACAAGCAGGCGGCCACAGCAGCAGGGGGAGCCCAGGTGTTGGCGGGGGCGAGGGGGCGCCTGGGGCTGGTGCCGGGAGGGCGGAGGGGGGAAGGCAGGGGCCCCCTAGGCAGGGGCGACCGGCTGCGTTTACTGGGGAGACGCTTTCATGCCCCAGCGGTGCCTGCTGCTGGCCCTGGGTCACGGGAGGCAGTGCCCGCCATGCCGCCATCCCGGACTTCGCTGCTTTGCCAGGCTGTGCGCAGCCGTGGCGGGGGGAGCCTGTGTGCCGCCCAGCTTCTGCCCAGACACTCGCTTGACCCGGTGACGAGGTAGGCAGCCCTCTGAGTGACCATGCGGCTTGTCCGGCCTGACCACGGGCACGTGGGCCATCGATGGGCTCCAGGCAGCCCCTGGAGGGCCGGGGTCGGGGCTGCCGTTCCCAGGGGCAGCCTGCGCGGCCTCTTCGAGCCAAGCTCGCGGTCTGCCTTGCCCCGAGCTCTGGGAGTTCCGCCCTGGCTGGGACAGCCCGTCCCCGTGGACTCCAGCACAGACGGGCTGGGGCCCCCGGTTCCAGGCCCCCGGGCTCCAGCGCGGGCTCAGCAAGCCGTGCTTCTAGGCGCAGGTCCTTGGAGCCTTCAGCGCCGTCGGGCACCGTGGGCAGGGCAGCTCCCTTGCCAGGGCTCGCGGCATCGCGGCGCACGTGGGCTCACCTCCGAGGGCTTGGAAGCAGCTGGCCGGGCCCCCCCGTCGCGTGCCGCCCCAGGCTGGGAGCCTGAGTCCAGGGAAGCTTCTGAGATCCTGGAGCGCACCCTGGCCACGCTGGCCTCGGCCGAGGAAGACAGAGCGCAAGAGAATAAATCGGCCTCACAAGGCCAGCTGGGGGCGACTCAAGGCGGGCGCGAGGGCTGGGTCCTGTGCACAGGGACCTGGGACCAGAGCCCAGGGCGGCCGAGGCGTCAGAGGGGGTCTGGCAGCCAGAAGACGCGGTCAGTGCACGCAGCGGCGGGGCGGGCCAGGGGCGCCTGCGGCTTGGGCAGTGGGAGTGCGAGAGGACCGAGTGGAAAGAGGAGGCCGGGGGAGGCCAAGTGGGGGTCCCTGTCGCCTCCAGGGGACCTGCCCAGCATGGCCCCCTCCCCGCTCTCCTCACACAGCTGGGGTCCCTGAGCACGTGGTGGAGGGGTCCCGGAAAGCAGCGGGGGCCCAGGAGCCTGTGAGGCAGCCTGTGGCATTTCTGAGGGCAGCCGTGAAACGGAGCCACCGGCAGGGGTCCGCACAAGGGGGAGGCTGACCGCTCTCTTTTCTTTGCTCCTCAGGTCTCCTGACAAACGCAGCCCGAGAGGGGCACCCGGGAGTGGCCTTGGCGCCGTGGACAGCCCACACCTCTGCCACGCGCCTCGCCTGCAGTGGACGCGCCCTGCCCTCCGCCATCTTCCCGCCGTCTGTTTCTCCGTGGCCCTGCGCAGGCGGCCCCCCTCCTCGGCATCCGGCACCGCGGTCCGTCCGGCCGTTCCCAGGGGTCCCGGACTAAGGCACGCAGGTGGGGGGCTGAGCTCGGGCGTTAGCAATACTCATCTGCGGGACACGGCCGTCCGCCTGCCCGCGCGGGACGCCGCGTGGCCTGTGTTCTCCACGGAGGAGGAAGAGGAGGCCGCGGCGCTGGCCGGGAGGGGGCCGCGGTCCAGCGCGCCTCGGACAGGACGTCGGTCAATGGAAGGCCGCCCGGGCGCAGGCGTGAGCCTCCTCCTGTGCCCCAGACTGTCCGAGTTGCTTTTATTTTCTTATTCTCTCAGTATATTCGATAGACCAAAGAGCAAAATCTATTCTAAAGTGGACGCAGCCGTCAGAGGTCCCGGGGGCGAGTCGCAGGGCGGGCGGGGGGAGCGCGGCGGCAGAGACATGCCGTGGGCCGGCGGAGCGGAGAGGGCGGCCCCGGCCGAGGCCCCCACCCCACGAACTCTGCAGCACACCCTGACCGGACGGACAGACCGACACGGCGAGGCCGCCACGC
The DNA here is from genome assembly GCA_026826555.1 of Tolypeutes matacus. Lineage (NCBI taxonomy): Eukaryota > Metazoa > Chordata > Mammalia > Cingulata > Chlamyphoridae > Tolypeutes > Tolypeutes matacus. The sequence continues at coordinate 2,493,268 of JAKSZT010000088.1, read as the reverse complement.
GCCGGCGAGGCCCCGTGAGGAATCAGACTGGCGAGCGCGCCCGCGCCTGGACTTAGACCAACTCTGTCGTACTAAAATCATCTTCTGTTTTAACCAGTCAAACATGCCTCTTCTACAGCTCCATTTTTGATAGTTGGATAATCCAGTATTTGCCAAGAGCATGTTGGGTCTCGTGTGACCGCGTCTCATCCGATACACCATTTAGCTCCAGAAAGCAAATTAAAGAAAACTAAAGTAACACTTGTTTGAAAGAGATCATTAAATGTATTTTGCAAAGCCTAAAGTTATATATTTAACAGTTTTTATATGTTGTATATTTGTAGAAAAGCGTATTTAACCACGAGTTTGGCCACGCCGGCGACCCGAGGCGCGGGCCGAGCCCTCCGTGCCCCGATGACGTGGGGGACGGGTGGGGGGCATCCTCGGGCCTGGGGGTGGGGGTGCAGAGACGCGTCTTGAGGCTGCTGTCATGTGGCGCTCCCGGCGGGCGGGAGGCAGGGCCAGGCCCGCCTTGGGTCCGTGTGTGGCCCCCTTCGTCTATGTGTCAGTCAACGCTGAGTGTCCAGTGAGTGGCCCTGGGCTCTGCCAACAGCCGCCCCCCTTTTTCTTACCGCCTTTGGCATTCATAGATCCTAAAGGGCAATTTGCGGCTATTTCTTCTTCCCAAGTTGACATTATCCCCCTTCTCACAGTCCTCTGCCTTCACGTCCACAGGTGGAAAAGCAGAGGTGGGGGAGGCCAGGTGAGCTAGGGGGCAGGGGCCCGGGTCTCCCCCCACCCTGCACGGCAGGTCGCAAGCGCCGACGCATGAGGGTCGATTTTGTTCTTCCTTCCCAGGCGGTCGTGCGCCAGTTCCCTCCGTTTTCCTGGGTTTCCGCTGAAGCATATACTACCTACGAGTCCGATTAACATGAGCATATGCTAGTTCTATGCTACTAAAAAAAAGCAGCAAAAAAATAAATAACTATATAGATGCCATTGTAGACCCATAGACTAAAGCTAGGAGAGAAGATCCATTTATTTAAGACCTGTGCCAGTATCCCTGAGTATTTAATTTACCTATTTCTGTTACCACAGATTTAGACGTAATTATATCCTTGAGTCAAGAAATAGCTGAGATTTGAGGTTTCCATCACAGAGGAGGCGGGCCTGGGCAGGCTTCAGGGAGCAGGGCGGGGGTCCCTGGGAGGGTAGCCTGGCCCACCCCGCCCCCTCGCCTGTCTCTTTCGGAAGGGAGTGTAGACACCTTCGCGGGCAGCGATGAGGAGTTAAGATGTTACAGCATTTTTTTTTTCCTGTTTTACAGTATTCAATTTTGTGTTGATTCAGCTAAATTATGAAAATAAAGAAAAAATCCTTTGATAAGCATGGCTTCCGTTCCCTGGCCGTGGTGTCCTGGGAGAGGGGCCACAGCTGGTGTGGCTGTCGGGGGGGGCATGGGGACCGGCGACCACGCGCGCCAGCTGGGCTCGGGACATGCGGCCACACAGCCCTCCTCCGTGGCCCTTGTCCGTGGCACTTTTGCGTGTGTGAGGATGGGCGTGCAGCCTGGGAGCCGTCCGTTTGCATGCCAGGACCTGCAAAGGCCCCTACAGTGAGCTCTGGGCAGTGGGCAGCTCCTAGCGGCAGGGGCAGCGCAGTCAAGGTTGCTCAAGCCTGCAGACACCCACCCCCGTGCCCAGGCTGAGTGCCGATCCGCCTTCCCGTGGCCTCGCTCTGGTCCTTTCTCTCCTGGGCTGTGTGCCCTGCTGGGCGGGGCATCCGGGCAGCCAGTGGGGACCACCTTGCCACACCCATTGCCCATTTCCCCAGGTTCGAGGCACCCAGCCCTGCACCGGCCCCAGGGCACAGGAACTTGCTCACACCCGGGGGGGGGCGCCAAGGAGGCCCAGGTCTGCAGCACCCCTTTTCCCATGACCTCTTTGGAGTCGGGCGTGTCACGCTGCAGGGAGGGGGAGGAGTCCATGCTTGCCAGCTGCCCTTTATAACAGTCAGCCCTGGGGAGCTGTGGCAGGGCGGGCGGCGGGCTCCTCGGACGGCCCCACCTCGTTTCCACTGGCCTTAGGACGGCATCGGGGTGGAGAGAGCCCAGGCCGCGCGGTCCTCGGGCACGGCCCTTGCCCTCTCCAGGCGGGCCTCGGTGCCCCCCAGCCCTCCTGAGACGTGCCTTGCTGAGCCCGCTTTGGGGTTCTGCAGCTTAGAGCACGGGCCGACAGGAGGTGCTCCCACTTCTTCCACTGAGCAACAAGCAGCTGGAAGGAAGCAGAGAGTTTAGGGTGGAGGGAGGTATGCAGTTCAAGGGAGTGCTCCTGAGTGGGTTAGCTGGCCTGGAGCCCACCCTTGAGGCTCCCCGAGGGTCACTGTTCCAGTGCTTCCAGGAAAACCAAGGCAGAAGCACAAAATGGGGAGCTAAAGAAAAAGAAAAAGCTTCACTGACCCCCAAGATTCATAAAACCAAAGATGATCTGTTCCAAGCTGTCATTTCAGGGCAGAGTCCAAGGTGTATCTGTCAGGATGAGCTACATTACGCTGCAGTAACAAACAGCCCCCACATCTCCGTGGCTGACCACGTGGGAGTGTGCCTCTTCTGGTGGGCGGGCAGGGATGGTGCCCCAAGGGAGGCCCCATTTCCCTACCTCTTTAGTCAGTGGTGTTGGGTGGGGGCATGGAGAACGGGTGCCAGACTCTAAAGCGTCTGGATGCATCACCCGCCTCTTCTGTCCCCTTGGTGCCTGGAGCCGGTTCTGTGCCACTGAGTCCAAGGGGGTGGGGACCATGCCGCCTGTCCTGTGTCTGGGAAGAGGACTGCCCCATTGGCGACAGAGTCTGGTTCTGCCACTTTCTACCTGGAGCAGCCCAGCCTCAGTTTCCCCACATGCCCCATAGGACCGTCACTGTCAGGGTCCTCAGAGGACTGGGAAAGGGGCCCGTGGCGCACTGCCCTAAGCCTCAGCCGTGCAGCCTCTGAAATGCACGTGTGCATCATCCGTGGACCCTGACAGAGCCCTGCACAGGGCCAGCTGGGCCACGGCCTCAGACGGCAAAAGTGCACGGACACCATCCCCCGGCAGCCAGAAGACGCCCAGACACCCCTCCTTGGCGGCAGAGTGCCCCTGCCCGGAGCACGGCCCACCATGCGGGCTTCGCTCCTGAGCTGATGCCCTGGGCAGAGCCTGCCCTCCCCCTGGCACTGTGCCCACCACCCAGGGGCCCTACAGGACTCCGTGCCCTGTCCTAGGCCGGCCAGGTGGAGGCTCACGGGCAGGGCACAAAGTCAGAACCCTCCGTGCTTTAGTGACAACCTGGGTAGGCCCCGTGCCCCCACCCTGCCCCGGGCTCCAGTGTCCCCACTGGTAAATAAAGGGGGTCGTGCTGAGCCCACGGTCCAGCGAGAGGCAGCCTGCCTGGCGAGCGGCTGCAGGAAGTCCCTTCAGAGGGGCGTCAGTGCGTCCTTCCCTGCCGCACCATCCCGGGGGCCCTTTTGTTCCTGTCGCGTGGAGCCCCGCCCTGGGGAGGCTGGGCTGCCGCGGCTGCTGGCTGGTGACCGGCCCCGCCCGTCGCCTGGGCGGCCATGTGGCCAGGGGGGTGCTGGGAGCAGCCACGTGATGGGCGGAGATGGGAAGCACCTGAGGCCTCACACCTGAGCTGCCCGAGCCCCTCTCTGGCCTGTGCCCCAGGTAGCATGGCAGCGGTGGGTGGGCACTTGGGGGAGCTACCCTTGTCCTGAGCCAGTCCTCCACCTGCGATGTGCCCCTGGAAAGCGTGCTGCTCCCGCAGCCCCCCTCGTGGGATGGAAAGACCAGAGAATCCCAGGGTACTCAGCTCAGTGGGGGGCGTGGGATCTGTGGCAGGCTTCCCCCAGCGCGGACCTCAAGTCAGCCTGGCCTGCGCGCTGAGCATGCGGCCGTGGACTGGAGCCACTGTGGGGTCTCCCCACTGGCCGCTCAGTAAGTCAGAGCAGCCGGCAGCCCCCAGCCCGGACCCCTCCACTGGTGCCAGAGGGAGGCCCCTCGCTGCTGCCCTGGCCCCGTGCCCAAGGATCCCCCACTGCTCCGGCAGAGCAGGGGAGGGGCCCAGGTGGGAGCGATCCCAGGCAGGTGGGGGAGGGGCAGGCATGGCTAGAGGGAGGGACGAAGGAAGAGGGTTGGGACGGCGTCCAGCGTCATGGCGGGATCTCAGGAGGGGATGGCTGCCTTGGGCCTGTGGCGCCTCCTGCCGAGCCTCCAGCCTGCGGGCTGCCCGGCTGCCCTGCGGACTTGGGACTGGCCAGCCCCTGCCATCACTTGAGCCAGTGTCCTAAAACAGATCTCCACTAGGTGCACGTTCACCCACAGGTCCTGAGCAAGCAGATGTACGTATGTCCCGGAGGAGAGCTCACGGGCTCTGGGAGACTTAAAGTAGGAGAAGGGCGTTCGCACCCGGCTCTGAGCAGGAAGTCCCCCGTCACCGTGAGGGCAGGGAGGCCCCTGCTTGCCCGCGCAGGGCCCTGGCGCTGGCTGCCATCTCGGCGTCCCCCGGCTTCTCATAGACACCCGCGTTTGGCTCAGGGCCCCCCGCTCCAGTCTGGCCTCACATCCACTAATTCCATCTGCAGTAAAGATGCAGCTGAGGTGCCGGGGGGGCACTTCAACGTCTTTCAGAGGCACGACTCAACCCATAGCAGTCTGTCCTCCAAGCCTCCCAAGTTCATGTCCTTCCTGAGTTCAGAATACCCCATCTCGGCCTCCCCCAAAGTCTTCACCCCCCAGCACCAACTCAAAGTCAAAATGTCATCTAGATGGATGGTATGCCTTATTGATATGTATCAATAAAATTGATTTTTAAAATGTCATCTAAATTTCTACTCAGTCCCAGCTCTCATCGGCTATGTCATCGAATAAATTGGGAGTGGCCCAGCATGGGGCAGAAGTCCTCTCCCTCTGGGGACCCAGGAAGCCTAGACAGCAAGCCATCTGCTGCCAGAGGCACCAGGGTCAGGTACTAGATGGACGGGAGAACATGGAAGTGAAAAGGGTCGGTGGCCCGAAGCATCCACAGCCCATCAGGGCCGAGTCCATCAGGGCTGCACATCCCAAGCTTAAAGGACAACATGCGCCTGCAGCCACGGTTTCCTGACCACGAATCCTGGAGTCCGACAGCCCACCTGTGCATCAGGGCCGCGGGACTGCCCCCCTCCTGCCCGGACCTGTTTGCCAGGGCTCATTCCTGCAAAACGCACTTCTGTTTTCCTTTCATGAGCTGCCTGGGCTTGTTTTGTGGTCAAATAGACATTCTTGGTGCAGTTGTATGTTCCTTTAGGGGATTCGCTGCATCTTAAATATCTTTTATTTCTCCCCTCTATGCCCAGGGTCACAGAATTACTCTAAAATAATAACCACATTTATTTTCTGCTTTTATGAATGTCACCTAATTTACTCCTCCAAAGCAGAGCTGCAAGGAGGGCGCTTGTCTCCGTCTGCAGTTGGCCGGCCAAATTCATTGCTGCCAGGGGACCCCACTGCAGCTGGGGGACCCCACTGCAGCTAGATGAGCCCACAGCAGCCAGGGGACCCCACTGCAGCCAGGGAATCCCACTACAGCTAGAGGACCCCACTGTAGCCAGGGACACTGCAGTTAGAGGACCCCACTGCAGCTGGGGGACCCCCCTACAGCTAGAGGACCCCACTGCAGCTAGATGAGCCCACTGCAGCTGGGGAACCCCACTGCAGCTAGAGGACCCCACTGCAGCTCGATGAGCCCACTGTAGCCGGGGAACCCCACTGCAGCTGGGGGTCCCCACTGCAGCTGGGGGACCCCACTGCAGCTAGAGCTGCCTGCAGGCATCTGCGCCGGGCCTGCTCCTCTTCCCGTGCAGTTCCCCTCGAAGAAGGGCTTCCTGCCAGGGCCAAAGGAGCCTGAGAATCTCCCTCCAGCCCAGCTGCAGCCTCCGGCCCACCTTAAAGGTGGGAAAAGAAAATTCCTCCTGGCAGGGTGTGTCACAGGCCACCAGCTCAGGCTCTGCAGGGGGCGAGGGCTCAGACACACCTGGGCCAGTGAGCCCTCCTTCCCGCACGGCCTGGCTGCCATCCGCCTCCAGGCCCTTCGGTCCCTGCGTGCTGGGCCGTCACACTGCCAAGGACCTGCCCGGGGCCCCCTTCCAAGGGCTGGGCGAGCACCAGGATCCCTTCCCGAGGAGCCAAGTCCCGTGTCGTTCCATGGTCGCACCCCGGCAGAGCAGCTCGGCCTGTATGGTGTTGAGCTAGCGGGGCCGCGCTGGGGCCAGGGTCCCCGGAGCCCCTCGTGGCTCTTGCTGGCATCTCTACGCACCCCAGCAGGCCCCCTTCGGCCGCACAGGGCGGGGTGGGGAGGGCGGGGCAGCTGCGACAGGGGCTCTGCAGGTTCCTGAGCTTTATGGGGTCCCAGGCGGCGGAGAACCAACTCGCCTTCCACAAACAGCTGCGGACCCCGGGCCCACAGCCTCCCCCGGCCCGGCCTCCCCGTGCCCAGACGACAGCTGACGCGGTGCAGAGCACGGGCGCCTCAGGGTGCGCTCGCGAGAGGGAAAGACTGGGGGCGAATTAAAATTCATGACCTCGGGTTCCCGGGAACCTCGGCTGCCCAGTTTTTCAAGGCCCGTTGTCAGTTTCCATTCCGCAGCTCGCCATCATTAACAGCAAAATGACGGCTTCGCTAATGAAATCGATTTGGTCACCTTATCAATTTGATGCCCAAAATGTAACCCAGTTTAGTCCTCACGTAGGCCACAAAGACTCCGGGCTGCCGCTATAAGTCACCGGGAGAGAATGAGCCCTCTGACTTTCAAATAATTAAACTTACTTCTCCACTTTGGACTCATAAACTTCCCGTTAATTATGGCTGTGAAAGCCCCTTAAGTCATCCCGGGCCGAGGGGAGGCCCAAGGCCATCGCCATTTGGGAAAACGCTCAGTGTAAGGGGTTGGGGTGCAGGGGGCTCCCCGCCAGGGCATGGTGAGACTGCCAAGGAAGGCAGGGGGCCCAGGCGTGTGGGAATCCACTCCCCAGCACATCCATCGTTTTCAATGCTGCTTATCTCTAGCTGGAAAAAATGGCAGACAAGACGTTATTTATGGGAGTTTGAGCTGTTATGATTGACGAATTGGGCAGTGTCCAAGCTGCTACAGGGCCAAGGCAGGCGAGCAAGGCCATCTTTCCATTTCACATGGGGTTGGGGGTCTTTCAAAGCGGGGAGCAGGTCTACCTTAGTTAGCATGACCTGCTTCTCCAGCCTTAGGAGCTCTCTCGGAACTTCATTGGAAAATCCCTGCAGGGCAATTGTTTTTGTCTTCTGGAAAATCATTTCTTGGACGGGCTTCCTCCTGGCAATATCCAGCGCAGGGGCCATTTTAAGTTATTTAATATTTTGTATATATACCCTGCATATGGACACGAAGAAAGGAAAAGAGAGGAAGAAAAGGGAAAAGAAAAGAAAGGAAAAAAGAAAACATTTGCAAAAGGGAATAATGGAAAAGCACCTCTAATCCTAGCACTGCAAGACAAGGAAGGCTATTTTTGGTGTGTCTGTCTAGACTTTAATGTGCTTCTCTATTAGGAAATCAAAACATTTCTGCAATTATTTTAGCCCGAGGAAGTCTGCTAAATCCTTGTATCGGAGGTCAAAGGCTGTGGCTGGACTCCTGACCTGGCTAAGGATGCCCAGCCCTGCCCCCGCCCCCTGCTCCCCTCCCCTGTAGCGCTAGGCCCCTCCCCAGCAGCAGCGGGGGGGATGGGGTGGGGGTCTGGACTGCCTGCACAGGGAGTGCTGGGATTTCCTCGGCGCCCCCTCAGCCAACAGCAGCCTTCAGGGCACTGGCACTCAGGTGGCAGCTCCCAGGGTTCAGGGGCAACACCGGCCCCAGGGAAGCAATCAAAGTGCAAATGCTCAGGCTCTGGCTAAGAGTTCTGCTCAGTGACTAGATTGGGTGTACCCATTAGCAGAACTTGCTCCAGCCAATTATGGTAAAGAAGTTTCTGTTTCCGAAGCCCTTCCAAATCGGCCTTAGATGGGCTCTTTGATCTTGGGGGTGTGTCCACCCCAGAGAGAGTGTCCTCAGGAGGGGCCCTGGGCCTGGCCCGCCAGTGGGGAAGGGGCACCCCGAGGCCCGGAGCCCGAGGCTGGCAGAGACACGGCTGCACTGGGTTGCCCGCCCGCCCCACGCGGGGTTTGGTGACCCAGAAACCCCGACAGGGTTGAAGCTGCCCCAGGAATCTCTCCTTCCCTGGCGGGACCCTAGCAGGGAATGGGGCCGACCGAAGCAGGCGGGACAAGTGAACGCGTTTCTGGGACATCCGCAGTGGTGGGTGCACAGTGCGGGGGTCAGGTCTGAACCCCCAGCCTCCGCCCCCAGGGCTCACGAGTGATGCCGGAGCAGCTGCCTGGGGCTGCGGACCCAGGAGGGCCTGGCGGGGTGTGCGGGCACACTGACCCAAGCTCCAGGCTGGGGTTAGGCGCCAGCAGCACGGGGCAGCTATGCCCCCTCCCCGCCCCAGCTAAAGCGGGGAGGGGGCTGGCAAAGATCCACTGGGCAGCAAAGGATGAAAGACTCCTGCTTGGGGCTCTCAGCCAGGACTCTGCAAGCCCCCTCCCCTAGCCTCGGCCCCTCGCTTCTGCCCCCCTGCAGCTCCTTGCCTCCACGGAGCCATCAGATCCCGCTGTCCTCACTGCCCACTTACTTGGCAAACCCGTATCTGGAGTGTGGCCCCTCTCCCAGAACCCCGCGGGACCCTGTGCTTGGGAGAAAATTTCCATCCCCATCCTGACGGACTGGGGTGTGGCCGATGAAATGTGAGCAGTGGCATCCCGAACCACATCTGAAGAGAACTTCGAAGAGCCATCAAGTTGTACTGCTGTTTTTTCCCTCTTTCCCATGAAACAGGCATGTCCCAGAGAGGGGCAGCCCCTTCGGCCTTGGTCCCCGAGGGAGCGGACGCAATGGCGGCAGAGCCGCATCTGAAGGCTCTGCAGTGGACATGGAGGCGGACACCATTGCAGCCTCCAAGATTTGGGGGTCTCCGCCTACCACAGCTTATCTTCATCTAATTGAGCCCGAGGCTCTAGCCTGGAGGGCCCCACCTTTAGGCAATGTTGGCGAGTGGAGCTTGGAGCCCAGGAGGAGGATCTCTTTTGCTTTCTTTTCCAGTCAAGTTTTGGAAAGCCAGTCGCCACGTGCGCTCTTCTTTACGGCTTTGCTGAATCTTTGCCCCCGTGGCCCTGCAAGTGTCATCAAGCTCCGGGCCCCAGAGGTGCAACATCTGGGGTCTGAGGAGCATCTCAGGAGTTTACTTGGTCTAGAGGGAGGGTGAAGATTCCCTCCGAGGCACGTGTGAGGTACAGGGATGGATGCGAAGCCGTGGACATCGCACATGCACGCCTTAGCAGAGACGGCTGGAGATGGCCCGAGGTGATTTGGCAGAAACCTGAGGCACGTTCCTCATCTCCTGGACTCTGTCCAGCCATCTCCTGACTCCATAAAAATGAAAGCCAACCTGCCTGGAATGAGAGGAATTCGGAAAGGATCTTCCTCCCGCCTACCGAGAGCTAGACCCCAAGCCAGAGGACTGGCCCAGTGGGAGCTGAGCTCAGCGATATGGGCTTGTGGGGCCACGGGCGACTGCGGTCCCCGGAGCACACAGGGCCCAGGGCCCACCTCCTGGATGATGTGTGGAGTCTGGCTGGCCGCAGGGACGGTCAGCTGTCTTTGCACCAGCCTTCCCTCGCTGGCCTCAGACTCCCTCCCTCCCACTGAGTCTCCCCGGCTTTCGAGACACCCCCTCTCCACTGGTTTAAGCCCAGCCACTCCTGCTCTCAGGTTTTGGCTCTTCAGAGAAGAGTCTTCTTCCTGCCTTTGAAACGCTGATGTCTGAGGATTCCCTTTCCCACTCTCCCTACCTCCATGGGCCCTCCAGCCTGTCTTCTTCCCCAGACCATACAGTCCTTCTAAAAGGACATCCAGGGAAGCAGATGTGGCTCAGGCGAGTGGGCTCCCGCCTACCACATGGGAAGTTCATGGCTCGGTTCCCAGGGCCTCCTAAAGAAGACAGCGAGCTGGCGCGATGGGCAGGCGCAGCACGCTGACACAATAAGGTGATGCAACAAGTGACACAAGAAGAAAAACATAATGAGAGACAGAACAAAGCAGGGAATGGAGGTAGCTTAAACGATTAGGCACCTCCCCCCCCCCACATTGGAGGATTCGAGTTCGGTTCCTTGTGCCTCCTAAAGAAACAAAGAAGATGAACAGGCAGAGCAAGTGCAAACAATGAGGGGGTGGGGAGAGATAAATAAAATCTTAAAAAAAAAAAAAAAAAAAGACCTCTAACTCATTTTTCTTTGTGTCCCTGGGGCCTGGCGTATAGTAAGCTGTCATCATGTATTTGTTAACTGAATGTTCAAATGTTTCTGGAAATAAGCTGAGTCTCTAGAGGCAGAGGCTTAGACCTCATCAGCATATACACAGTGGACATGTACTGGGCTGTCCTGAAAGCCTCTAGACCCAATAGCTTTCAAAGGGCCCCAGGATCCTAGAGGTGGGGGCTTAGTGAGAGGGATGCAGGGGCCACTGGCAGGCTTCGGGGAAGGAGAGCCATCCTCTCAGTGAGCAGCGTCAATTAACTCCTTTGTGTTCAAACTGTGTCCTGCCCAGCTGGCTTAGCCTCCCTGGACATCTGCACCTCTCACAGGCAGCACCAACAGACATGCAGGGTCGAGACCCCGACAGTGGAGGTAGTAGACTTAGACTCTAAAATAACAATGAATGAATACATGAGCTCACACAAAAAGGTGAAGAATCCAAGCAGAAGACTATGAATTTTAAAAAGAAAGTAAATGGAAATTCTAAACCATGAAACTACAGATTCTGAAAGAGAGATCTCAGTGGGTGAGTTTAATAGCAGATGAGGTATTACTTGAATAAAGTAAACTAGAAGTATGTCAACAGCAGTATTCAGAATGAAACAAGGAGAAGCAAAGGGTGGAAAATAGAAAAAAGCAAAAGGGCTGTATGAGAAGTGGGGCTGTGGCCTAACACACATGCAAGTGGAGTCTCAGAAGGAGAGGGAAGACTAGAACAGAAGAGACAGTTAAGGACACAGCCCAAAGCCCCAAACCGACAAAACTCATCAAATCACAGATCTAATAATGCCTCTGCACTGCAAAGAAAACCTCATCAGGGAACCCTGTATAAAACTTCTGAAAACTAAAGGTAAGAGAAATACCTTAAGGGCAACGAAAGGAAAAAGAAGAGCACAGATAGGGAAGCGGATGTGGCTCAAGTGATTAGGCTCCCATCTACCATATGGGAGGTCCCGAGGCCTCCTGGTGAAGGCGAGCTGGCCCGTGTGGAGAGCTGACACAACAAAAAGAGACAAAGAGGAGAGACAATGGGAGACACTACAAACTAGGGAGCTGAGGTGGCTCAAGCGACTGAGTCCCTCTCTCCCACATCGGAGGTCCCAGGATCGGTTCCCATTGCCTCCTAAAGGGAAGACGAGAAGAGAAAACAAGCAGACAGAGAGCATACAGCGAATGGACACAGAGAGCAAGACAGCAAATACAAAAACATCAAGGGGGGAATAAATAAATAAAATAAATCTTAAAAAAAAAAAAAAGCACAGAAGCTGACTTCCCAATAATGAGTGGAGTCTGGTACCGTGATGGCTTCTGATTTGTTTGACCTCCCCACGTCAATGTGTGTAGTATTCCCCTATGCTGACCCTGGGCTCAGCCATATGTCTTGATTTGGCCAAAAGGACAATATAAAATAAATAAATAAATAATAATCACAAATGTATGTGGGCAGAGATGACAATGACCCCTGCTTTCCTTCTTTTGGGACATGACTGCCGTGGGACCCAGCCAGGCTGTCCTGCTGGGGGGTGAGAAACCCTCTGAAGGGAGTGTCATGCCAGACAAGGCATCACAGACCGGCCAGTCCCTGGCCAAACCTCCACCAACCAACTGCAGATGCCTGAGTACTCAGCCTGGAGCAGCAGGTGAACTGCCCCAGTGAGTCAGGCAAATCTGCTGACCAGGATAATCATGAGCCAAATAAATGGTTTCTGTTTTAAGTCTCTGTGTTTTGTGGGTGGGAGTGTTTGTTATGCAGCAGTAGCTCCCTGATAGAGGAACTGGCTACCTGAAATGGTCTGCTGCTGTAACAAAACCCTGAGATGTGTTGCCTTGGCTATGGGGTTGGGTGTTAGCAGAGACAGGAAATGGTGAGGAAGAGTTAGTGGACTAGAGAGCAGGGAGGGTGCTGCAACCAAGTCTGGGAATATGACAAGCAACCACAAACTGAACTGGCAAAGCAGCAGAGGAGCAGCTGTACTGCCTTGGAAAAGGGTGGCTTGTGTTTGCAGATGGGAAATAATTTGTAAGACCATGGCCTGTAGCAGCCTGGGATATAGAAAATGTACCTAACAGACATGTCAATTCTGGAAAATGACTCTTTGGGAGGTAGTCAAAATTATCATTCAGCTTCTCTTAGTTTTCTAAGATAAAGTATGGGCAGAGAGAGACAGCCTAGAGTAAGAACTGGTCATTTGCAAGCAGAATGTTGAGGAAGTAGAGAAGGGCCAGGACTTCCCCGGTGGTAAATATTTTTTCCTCACCTTTCATCTCCCCAGGTAACAAGAGATACTCAAAGCAAAACAAGGCCTACGGCCAGAGATCAAGTTAAAGAGAAAACCCTGTGTTAAACCTCAAAGAGAGGGTAGCAGGGCCCGAGAGCCCCCCTCAGCTGGAGCAAAAGGTTTCTAAGCCTCCTCAAAACATGTTTTCCCACAGCAGCCAGATATGCCCAAAGCAGAGAGGCCTGTATTGAAATATACCGTGAATGTGACTTGGAGGGAAAGAATTTAGCTGAATTTGGGTTCAAAGAAAGCCCACAAGGGTCCTAAGCCAGTTATATCGCCAAGAACCCTATGAGCTTGGACAAAAAGAAACGGAAGAAGCTCAGAGAGAAAAGAGGCTTCTGGGCCCCAAACTTCAATTGGAAATAAGCTAGCTGAGAACACTACTCAAGCAATTTATCTGTGTATTCTGGAGAATGCAGGGCTTCTCAAAAGGTGGAATCTAAAACCCAGAGAGGGAGGCCAAGAGCCAGGGCGAGCTGTGAGTTGTGAGCTAGTGAGCTACTCTCAGGTGGCAGGAGAGGACACTGGTCAGGGGAGCCGTTCTCGGGGGTCAGGAGACACTGGGTGGGGAAGCCGCTCTCGGGGCAGGAGAGGACACTGGGTGGGAAGCCGCTCCCGGGTCAGGAGCCTAACCAAGGACTCCCGGGTCCCCAGGTTAGAGCTGAAGCAGCCGCTGTGGTTTGGGCTGCTCTGCGCCTTCCTTTTGGAAAGGGGACGTCCGTGGTGGTTCAGCCCTTGCTTCTCGCCCTCCTTCGCAGGGTGGGTCGTTTGCTTCCCGGGCCTCTGGGTCAAGGCTGTGCCTGCAAACTCGCACCCATGCCCCAGTGTGGTTCGAGATCACCGCACTGAGCCTGATGCGGTACTCGACTGAGACGCCGGGGCGCGAGGCGCTGGGGCCCACGCATCCTAGCAGGGCCGCTGCCGCGCACCGCGCTGATTCCGTGCCCTTCGCCCTGGGCTCCGTTTGGCCGGTCCGGCAACAGGCAACGTGAAGTGCTGGCTTAGGAGAGGCTGCCCACTGCAGATGCTCGCAAACCTCCATGTGGACCAGCCCGGGAGGTGGGCGCCGCAGGAGCATATGCAGAGGTGGGAAGGAGACCCGAGTCACCCAGCTGTCCCTGGCAAGGCCATCAAAACCCACCCATCTGCTGACCGTTCCATGTGAGCTGAGCTGCGCCAGCAGGAGGCACACCCAGCCAGCTCTCCTCAAACTGACTGCAGAGCGCGTGCTACCCGCGGGCTGTTTACAGATAACTGACACACAGAGGAAGGCAGAAAACAAACAGCATATCTTGAAAGTTTTTGGGGCAAAAACATAGCTTTTATTAACTTAAAATTCCATATCAAGCAATGATATCCTTCAAAAATGATGCTTAAAATAAAGATACTTGTAGAAAAATAGAACCTGAGAGAATTTACTCTGAAAAGACTCATACTCAAGGAAATATTAAAGGAAGAGACAGGAAATGATGACAAATGGATCCTTGGCAAGTCAGGAAGGAACAGAGAACAATGGAAGCTGGGGATTCTGGTAATAGAAGCTGAAGATGTTAGCCCTTAGATAACAATTTAAAAAACTAGACAAAATTCAAAGCAACTATTTGAAGGCACTAGAAAATGAGCAAAGGCAGGAAGAAATTTTAGAAGACTTTACTCTTGAAAGAGTGCTATACCATCATCAGGTAAGAGCTGCAATTTGGTGGCTTTCTTGCCCGGGTTTGCCCCCAGGAACCTGGCTGTGAGGCTGGAAAACCACAACCTTCCCAGTCTGAGGTGGCAGATGGCAGAGTTCAGAGCAGCTGGAAATGTAAGGAGGCACCTGTAACCAGGCGAGCACAGGTGGGTTGAGTGTAAACTTAACCCCTCCATGGCTGACCACTAAGCTACATACAACTGGGGACCTGGAGGAGAGCAGGCAGAGGCCACAGAGGACACTCTGCCTGGGACAGGTACAAGAATCCTATGCCTTTGGCCAGGAACCTTCCCCCACCCACATGTCCAAGTTCAGCTGAAGGAGGTCGTAGGAGCTTGAGCTATCGGCAGAAAGGATGTGAGGCCATCTGAGCAACTGAAAATTAAGGGGAAGCCTCAGAATCAAGGAAACTAGAAAGGGAGGGGGCCTCCAACTCTGAATATAAGTACTGCCCAAATCCTCGGCTGAACACTAAGCCACACAGGTGTAGAATGACCACATGGGGCCAGGATAAAAATTAAGCACAGCTTGAAACCAAACAAGAGCAACCAAAAACCCCACAAAAACCCAGAAGCTGAGCAGAGACACCGGCTGCTACACAGGGGAGGGGATGTGGCCTTCACAGACAGAACCCACAAGATGCTCCAGAGTATTCACAATGACCAGCTTCACACCAAAATTGTTTAGACATGCCAAGAAACAGGAAGGTGTGCTCTGTACTTGGGGGAAAATCAGGCCTAGAAACAACTCTGAGACAACACTCACGTTGGGTTTAGAAAGTCTTCCACTTAGCTACTATAAATATGCCCAAATAAATAAAGAAAAAAAGAATATTAATGAGTGAATAGGTAGAGAATCTTAATAGAGAAATGAAAACTATATTTTTTAAAAACCCAAAATGCTAGCTCTAGTGGTGAAAAGTATAGTATCAAAAAATGAATTGAAAAATTTACCAGATTGTCTCAAAATATTGCAGCCACATCAATTCCTTTCCTTTCCAACCCACTGCAATCTATTAAATCTTAGAGTATGTAATAATTGTGACCTTAATAGTTTTATATACATTTATATATATATTAATCTGAAAGGAAAAAATCATCTTTGACACTTACACAGATGTTTATCATTTCTAATGTTCCTCATTTGTTCCTGAAAATTCAAGTTCCCTTAATAATTTCCTATAGCCTGAAAAAACTTCCTTTAGAAATTCTTATAGTGAAAGTCCCCTGGCAACAAATTATCTTAGTTTTCCTCTATCTGAAAAATGTCACTATTTGGCCTTCTTTCTTGTCAGATATATTTGCAGACAAAGAATTTTAGGTTGATGATTTTACTTTCACCACTTTTAAAATGTTAATCTGTGGTTTTCTGTCTCCATTGCTTCTTTGATGTCATTTGAATTGTTCTCCTTAAGGTTTGATATGTCTCTTTTCTCTAGCTACATTCAAGATTTTCTATGGTTTTCAGCAATTTTATTTTATTTTCTTATTTTTAAATTTTTAGGAGGACCTCGTACATGTGAAGCAGGCGCTCACTCACTCAGCTCCACCAGCTCCATAGCAATTTTATTTTAATGTGACTTTAAAAGATCTTCTTTGAATTTGTTCTCTTTAGAGTTTGCTAAGAATTTCAAATCTATATTGGTTTCAGCCATTGAATCATTAATCTTTTTTTTTTTTTGCCCCAATTTCTGTTTTCCTTCTAGGACTCCAATTCCATGTATATTAGACATTTGGATATGTCCTCAAGTATATGAGACTCTATTCATTTTTATTAATCTTTTTTTATCTTCTTGATTTCTACTGATCTATTTTCAAATTCACTGATCATTTCCTCTGTCATATCTGTTCTGCTATTGAGCCATTCCAGTGAGACTTTTATTTCATAAATGGTATTTTTCAATCCCAGGGTTTCCATTAGTTTCTATATAATTTTTTATATTTCTCTGCTAAGATTTTCTATCTTTTCTTTTATTTCAAGTGTGTGTCTCTCTACTTTATGTGTAGGTATACACACACTGAAATGAAATGCAAGTTCATTTCAATGCATTAAACTGCTGATTTTCTTTTCCAATGATGATAATGTATCACTTTTTTCTTTGCACAACAAATTGATTTTTGTTTTTATCCTGGACACTAAGAACATAATATTGTTTCCATTCTGGATTCTGATATATTCCTCTGGAGATTGTTGATTATTTTGTCTTAACTGGCTATTAACCCAATTAGATTCAGGTTCTTAGCCCTAAATCATCTTCTGAAGGTGACTCAAATCATAGTTCAGTTAACTAAGGCTTGGCTTGACTTCTTTGAGTCAAACCCATGCCTATCTTGTCCAGAGGTCTTCCTGGGAAATATGCAGGGGTCACGCACAGAATTAAGGTCTCCCTTCTCTGATTTTCTGCCCATCCAGGTTGTCTCCTCTCTCTTCAGCTGTGGCAGTTTTCCAGAATCTTCCCCCTTTTCCTCAGGCCGGAAAGAGTTTTAGCCATTAGCTCCACCTGCCTCATGACTTTGGTTAAAGCTACCAAAAAAGGGGGGGGAGGGTGGTTTCAGAATTCACCCCCATCCGGATTGTCTCTCCATGTTTTGATGCACCTCTACAATATGCCTGATTTTTACTCTTTATAATCTTCAGGTAGTTTCTGTTTGTTTTGTCCAGCATTTATAGTTGTTATTAGCAATAGAATTTGTCTATGGAGCCTCACACTGCAGTACTGAAAGCTTAAGCCCATTGAGTTTTTTGTTTTGTTTTGTTATTAATTTTATTGAAGTATATTATTCATACATGAACATACATAAACAATAAGTATATAGTAAAAGTTGTGAACTTACGAAGGAAACATGTATAACATCCATACAAGGATACCATACATCTCCTCACCACCAGCACCTTGCACTATGGTGAAACATTTGTTACAAATTATGAAAGAATATCATCAAAATATTGCTAACTATAGTCCATATCTTACATTTAATGTATTTTCCCCCAACCTACCCTATTACTTTTTAAATATATTTTTATTACAGATGTTGTAAACTTACAAAACTATCATGCACTTGTATAGAATTCCCATACAACACCTTCAGAAACACATCACACCGTGGTGGAACATTTGTTACAGATTATGAGATAATATAAGCCCGCTGAGTTTTGACAAGTAGTGTTTCTATTATAAATTGGTTCTGTATCCTTTTACATTTTTATAATTATTTTTCTTTAATTCGGTTATTTAACAATGGTGTTTTAATTTCTAAATACGTGGGTAATTTTAAATTTATCTTTTTCTTTTCAAACGCTATTCTGATTGCATGGTGATCAGATATCTTGTTCTGCACATCTATTTTTTTCCTACATAATGATGTGCTCTTTATGGCCTAAAGAATTACCAGTTTTTGTAACATTTTCTGTGTGTGCTTGAAAAAAATATTTATTCTCTATTTGTTTGTTGCATAACTCTGATTATGCCCATTTACGTTCACCTTGTTCATTGTGCTGTTCGTGCCATCTGTAGACCTTCTGTTTTTACCTCTTTCCAGCCTATGCAAGAGGACTCTGTTGAAATGTCCCATTAGAATGATGGGTTGTTGTTTTCCCTTTAGGACTAGGAATTTTCATCTTTATATATTTAGAGGCTATATGTTTAAAGATTGCTATCTTATTGTTAAGTTAAAACCTTTTTCTTTACGTAGTAACACTCACCCTGGCAAATAATGATTTTGTCTTAAAATTATTTTATATGCTATATGTTATATTTTATGTGTTATAGTTAAACAAGGTTTGTTTCGGTTAGTATTTTCCTGATACGTCATTTTTCTGTCCTTTTGCTTTCAACCTCTACATGTGCAAAGTTTTAGGCACATCTCTTATAAATAGCACATATCTGAGCATATATATATATATATATTTATTTATTTATTTTATTTTTATTTTTTTTTAAAGATTTTATTTATTTATTCATTTATCCCCCCCTTGCTGCTTGTGCTCGCTGGGTCAGCTAACCACGCCGTGCGGGCGGGCTTGCCTTCACCAGGAGGCCCCGGGAACCGAACCCGGGGCCTCCCATATGGTAAACGGGAGCCCTACTGATTGAGCCACAGCCGCTTCCCTGAGCATATATATTTAATTTCCCGTTTGTCTCTTTCCATTAAATATCTTTTTAGAAATTTGATGATAATTGCATTGAATTTATGTATTAAGGTGGAAAAACTGGCATAGCAAACTTATCCATTTATTTAAGTCTTCTTATTGTCTTTCAATAATATTTTTTGTTTCCTTTTAAAAACTTTTACATCATACATATTATTCTTATTGTTTTTATATACATCTATCTTGGGGAATTTTTTATTAATTTGACTAATACGTTTGTTGATTCAATAAAATTATCTGGCAATAATGCCAATTATTTTCCTCTTTAATATTTATATCTTTTACTTATTTTTTTTTTTTTATTACTCTACTTGATTAGAGTAACCTTGACTTGTTCCAGATTTTAAAGAGAATGTGCCTGGAGGTTTCTATTTTGTTTACCTTTGCTGTCAATTTTTAAAGGCAATCTTTATCGAGTTAAGGAAATTCCGTCCTATTGGTCGTTTCTCAGAGGGTTTATTAAGAATGTGGTCAAAACCTATAAAATTGTGCAGGGCAGAGTGTAAACTGTAATGTAAACTATAGACCATGCTTAGTAGCAATGCTTCAATATGTGCTCATCAGTTGTAACAAATGTACCACACTAATGAAGGATGGTAACGTGGGAAAGTGTGGGAGGGGAGGGGGTGGACGTATAGGAATACCTTATATATTTTATGAAACATCTATGTAATCTAAAGCTTCTTTAAGAATAAAAAAATTTTCCAAAAAAAAAAAATAGAATGGGGTCAAAAATTTTTAAATGTTCTTTCCAGTATCCATTCCAAAAATCATACAGTTATGTGGGGAATTATACCATGTAGTGTTAAAGAATCCTTTTTAAGAAAACTCAATTTAATCATGAGTAATTTTTAAAGGATTTCTGCATTTGAATTGTTAATATTTTGATTGATTTTCGAAAATCTATGCTCATAAATTATATCAACTTGCAACTTTTCTTTCTTATACTGTCCTTGCCTGGCTTGGCATCAAGATTGTACTAATTTCATAAAAAGAGGTCTCTCCTTTTTATTGTCTGGAAAATTCTTTCTGAAATTGGAATAATATGTTCACCGGCTGTTTGCTACAAGTCAGCCATTCAACCATCTGTGCCTCTATTCTAAAAGTAAAATATAGTACGCGAGGTCTTTAAAATATTGGTCCGATTTCTTTAATAATTAAAGGTCTGTTTAGACTTGCTATTTTTGGGGGGTCGTTTTTTGGAAGTTTTACTTTTCTAGGATTTTTCCCATTTTCTTTAAGTTTTCAAATTTATCACTATGAATTTTTATAGTGTTCTCTTATCTCTATGTATTTTTTACTATGAAATTTACCATGCATTCAAAATGGCATATAAACTGTTTAAAGAATAGTTTAAGAAACTGCAAACTTGTCTATCCAACCCCTGTCTTAAGAGTGGAAATCATCACCGGTGAAGCCCTGTGTTGTCACCCCGTTGTTCTTCTCTCCTAACTTCCTCTCGCAGTTGTTGTCCTGACTTTATGCTAATCATTTTCTTACATTCCCTTTTGTTTTATGGTTTATGAATGCATCCCTAACATTCTGTGATTTTGTTTAAAAATCTGAGTATTAAGGACAAAGTTGGCTTTTTCAGGAAAGAGCAATTTTGCTACTTCTTAGTGAAGGCACTGGAGAAAAATAAACCGAAGAGAGTGTGGGTCAAAGCTTGGGTCTGGCTTCTCAGAGAGTTTCCTGGAGCTCCTGCAGAATTCCATGAGCAGGTCAGAGTGAGGCCGGGGGCCCAAGGTCTCGCTGTGGTTGGGGCACCTGGTAGGCGACCTGGTGCAGACAAGACCTGCACGGCCAGGAGAAAGGCAGGCCGGGGCGTGGGTAGTCCTGGCCCTCCAGACCACCCAGGCAGAGGCAGGACAAGCCTGTGGGGTGGAGTGCAGATGCCCGGCTGGCCCGGCCTCCAGGGCCCTGACGACGGGAGGCTCAAGGGCAGGCGGCCCAGGCAAGCCACAGAGGCACACCCAGGTGTCTGGTGATTGTGCTATGGAGACGTGCACTGGCGGCGAAGCTCTGGGTTGACCTTCAAATGCGTGTCTGGAGGCAGGCCCCAGCCTGGCCGGGTTAGCGCCGTCTCACAGATGGGTTGTCTGGCACCCACTGTGCTCCTGGGCTGCTGCTCTCGCTCTCCTGCGTTGGGTCTCCTTTCCACCTCCTGGGCCTTTCTTGGTTTACCGTCTCCATGTGGTGTGGCCCATCCTCTGGGCCTCCTTAGAAAGAGTTTATAGGAGGTAAACTTTTTAGATGTTTTTTATTGTATTTGCATACATTTTCAAGGGTTTGGCTGGGTAAAGAGTTTTTGGTTGGAAATAATTTCCCTTCAGTCTTTGGAAGGGGGTGCTTAGTTATCTTCCAGATCCTGTGTTGCTCTTGAGAATCCCCAAGGCTTTTGGAAACCCAGTCCTTTCAGCTGACCACCTTTCCCATACCCAGGCCGGTAGAATGGTCTCCTTGACTTCTGTTTTAAAATCTCACAACGGCATGCCTGAGTGGGTGTCTATCCAGTTCATATGTGGGCTTTCACTGGACCTTTTTAATCTATCAGTTAGATTACAAAGTTCTGCAAGAGTTTCTTGAATTATTTTCTGGTGATTCAATCCCTTCCGCTTTCTTATAACGGCTACTATTTAGCTCTCACCTTCTGGACTGGTCTTCTAATATTCTTATTTCCTTTATTTATTTTTTTAAATTTTTTGTCTCTGTGCTAACTTTTTGCAAGATTGTCTCCTGTGAAGATGTTTCAATTTCATCTTCCAGACCTTCTAGAAAGTTTTTTCATTTTGGCCGCCATGTCTTTAATTTCCTACAGACATTTTGTTAATGTTCTCTGAAGGTTCCTCTTTTTTCGTAAATAACTTCTTGTTCTTGTTTTATTATTGCAATATTTTCCTTATTTCCCCGGGGTATTAGATAACTTCTTTGAAAGATTCTTCTCTCTGTAAAGTCCCTGTGTCCTTCAAGTGATGCTATTTCATTTATTTCTTTGACCTCAATTTTCCATGTTGGAACTTTCCTTATACTTGTCAAAACTTGATTCTTCCTTCCTCCCTCCCTCCCTCTCTTCTTCCCTCCTCCCCTTCCTTCCTCCCTCCCTCCCTTCCTCCCTCCCTCCTTCCCTCCCTCCCTCCCTTCCTTTCTTTCTCTATTTTGAAGAAACTTTAGATTACATAAATGTTACGTAAAAAATACAGGGGATTCCCATATGCCCCATTCCCTCCCTTTCCCATACTTACCCTCATTAACAACATCCTTCATTAGTGTGGTACATTTATTACAATTGATAAACACATATTGAAGCATTGCCGCTAACCATGGAATATAGTTACCTTATAGTTTATACTCTGTCCCATGCAATTTTGTAAGTTATGACAAAATATATAATGGCCTGTATCTGTCATTACAACGTCATGCAGGACAATTTCAATGTCTCGAAAATGCCCCCATATTACACCTATTTTTCCCTCTCCCTCCCCTTAGAACCTCTGGTGCCCACTCCTTCCACATCAAGGATAAAAGTTCTTCCATTGCTAGAAAAACAATAAATCTGTAGTAGAATAATATTAAGTCTACTTTAATCCATTGTTCATTCCTCAGTCTTGAGGATTTAGAGATGATGATGCCCATTCTGCTTCTAACTGAGAGGGGGCTTAGATCCTATGGGACAGATGGATGGGATTCTCTTGCTTGCACTTGCAGACTCTCTCTGTTCCTTGGGATGGTCGTTGTTCATCATCATCACCTTATTAGTTATCCTGGGTGAGTCCAATGAAATGGAGAGTAAGTGTTGCAACTCTGCTGAGATTCAGGACCCAGCTGGCACATAGACAGACCAAACATTTAAGTCTCTGGGACACACACCTATCAAGTATGGTACTAACTATAGGTTCAAATAGAAGGAGAAGAAGAGCCACGTGTAGGGAAACCACAACTGAGTCCAACTCTGTCACACTGGGAAGCATAAATTCCAAAGTAGAGCTGTCTGCCCTACCTATAGTGTCTGGATGTCTCTAGAGCCCTCAGGAGCTCCGCTATTTGAGGCAATATTTACTGTGGCAGTCAGTGAGATCCTGTTGAGACGTGAATAAGCATAACCTCTGGAATGACCTCCTGACTCACTTTGAAATCTCTTGGCCATAAGAACTCATTTTTATTTACCATTTCCCCCTTATGGCCAAAGTCTTTTTCCAGGTGCATTGCTAGTTGGTGCTTAGTAATAATCCTTCAGTGCCAGGGAGGCTCATCCCCAGGAGTCATGTCCTATGCTGGAGGGAAGGTAGTGCATGTATATGCTGCGTTTGACTTAGAGAGAGGCCACATTTGAGCAATAGGGAGGCCCTCAGGAGGTAACTCTTAAGCAACATATAATACTAGGCAAAGTTTCAATTTCAGAAGAAAGGGTTCATAAGTAAAATCATCAATATCAAGGGCCTGGTGCAATGGTCCGTCCTCCTTCACTAGGCACCACCCCTGTACTCGGGGGATTCTTGCTTTCCCCTTAAAGAATGTAGCAGAACTCCTCAGGATGGGAATTTGATATTCTTTTGGTTATTGTGTGGATCTCCACCCACCAAGACAATCCCCTTGATTAATTCTTTATGGTAAAGAGTGGGGTCTAAAAGTCTTTGCAAGATATTTGTACGTGGGTAAACTCATGGACTTTGAATTTTACTTCAAGATGATTTGGATGGGCCATTTGTTCATGGGAAGCCCCTCGTGTCAGTTTCTTTAGGTCTTTTCTCTTGTGTTGGTCAGAGTCCCTGCTCTCCTTGCTTCTCACGGTTTTTATTTGATTTATATTTAATTTATTTCTGCTCTTTTCATTGACTTCATTCTATTTTTTCATTTTGTTGCTTGTATTTACTCTTTTGTTTTGCTTTGTTCTTCCCAACTTCTCAGGTTACCTGGTTATCTCTTGATTTCCAGCCTTTATTCTTTCCAAATGTGAGTGTTTAAATCTGCACACTTTTCTCTAATTTTGCATCGGTCATATCCGATATATTTTGGTATATAGCATTTTTATTATTATTTGGATGTAAGTATTGCATGGTTTCCATTATTCTTTCTTCTTTAAATTATGAGTAATATTAATGTGTCTTAAATTTTTTTTAATGTACAGGATTTAAATCAAAAATTTTATTGAGAAAAGTATAGATTCATATGCAGTTGTACTAAATAATACAGCAAAATCCCCTGCACACTACCCAGTTTCTCCCAAAGCTAACATTTTGTAAACTAGTACAATATTACAACCAGGTAGCATAAACCACTGATCTTACTCAGATTTCTCAGTTTTACTTGAACTTGTATGTGTGTGTGTATGTGTGTGGGTGTGTGTATGTGTGTGTGTATGTGGGTGTGTGTATGTGTGTTGGGTGTTTGGGTATGTTTGTACATGTGTGTATTGTGCATATGCCTGTGCATGTGCCTATCTGTGCATATATGTACGTGTGTGCGTGTTTATACATGTGTTTGTGTACATGTGTGTGTGTATATCTCTGTACACTTTTATCACCTTCGTAGTTTGTGTGTCCAAAACTGCAGTAAAGATACTAATAGCTCCCCAACCCCAAGGGCCCCCAGCATTGCCCTTTGCCCACTACACCCCCTAACCTCCAGAGGCCACTAATCTGCCCTCCATTTCTCAAACTTGGTCATGTGAAAAATGTTATATAAATAGAACCATTCACGACATAACTGCCCAGGGCTGGCTTTCTTCAAGCAGCCCAGTGCCCTGATGGTTCACTCAAGTTGTTACACGTATCAATGATTTTTTATTGCTGGGTAGTACTACAGGCTTTTTTTTTTTTTTTTTTTTTTTAACCAGGAGGTCCCAGGAATCGAACCCGGGTCCCTCCATATGGGAGACAGATGCCCTCCCCCATATTACAGGCTTTTAACCATTCTAAATGTATAGGTTTTTAAATTATCATTTTACAATTAATTTCTGACTCACTTACTTATAGCCAGAAAATATTTATTGCATTTCATGGTGATTTTTTTTTGGTTTGTTATGAACTGTGTTGAGATTTGATTTATACTCTAATGCAGGTAAATTTCATAAGTATCCTATCCATAGTTAAAAAGGAAGAATATCCTGTCATTATGACGTGCAGGGGTCTGCAGTCTACCTTTCCATTTGATTTACTTTGTTATTTGTGTTGTTTCAATCTTTTATATGCTTGTAAATATTTTTGCTCTCTTGATTTAATGAGAAAGCGCTATTAATATCTATTGGGATGGTGGTAGATTTGTCTTTTTCTCCTAGCCGTTCCTCGGCTTTGGCATGATGAAATTTGAAGCTATGTTGTGTGCCTACGTGTTTGGGCATTTTAATGCCTTCTTGATTAATTCAGCCTCTTTTCATTGTAAAGTGACTCTCCTTATCCCTAGTAACTCTTACGACTGTTTTTCATATGGCTACACTAATTGCGTTTTTGTTTCAGTTTGCTTCCCAAACTTTGTCCTTTCCTTTGCTTTCAAAATTTATTTCCTTATATTGTAGGTATGTGCCTTGTATTTAGCATATCACTTTTTAAATCTTTGCTTTTGTTATAGTAAATTATATTTGAATGTTTTTCTTGACTTTATGCTCTGCTATTTCTTCTACTTTGTGTTTCTTTGCTTCCGTTGTTTTGTGCCCCTCCCTTGTTGCTTTCACTTGAAAGCAAGCTTTGAGTGTACGCTTGTGTGAATGTGCATGTGTGTGTGTAACTTTCATACAGGAAGAAACAACACTAGGACCTGAAGGGCAAGGGAAGCCAAGGTTCCTGGCACCTGGAAGGTAAGAGTGACAGGTAAAGCAGGCCACCTTGAGAGGGCTGCAGCCAGCTCGAGGGGCCTCAAGGGAGGGGACTGGAAGGACTCCCTCCTCACTGCCCTTCCTCTCTTCGTCCAGTTTACCTATTGGCCAAATTCAACTGCAAACCCGGGGGCATGAGAGTCTTTTAGGAAATCATAAGCAATCCAGCATGGCTTATTTCTTGATTCTGATTTATTTTAGTGGCCCTCTTTAGGCACTTAAATAATGTAACCAAACCCCTATTATTTGATTTATGAGCTGTAACTAACATCTGCTGACCTCCTGTACTTAGATGATGAGATTATTGCTTATTTAAATTCCAGCTCTCTTTCCCCATCCACCTCTTGATTACTTACTTATTTTTACACTCTTATGGCAAATAACACTTATTGTCCATTCTCTAACCATCATTTTAGCCTTAGTATTAAAAGCTAACTATCCAGTCCTTTTATCCACAGCTTATCTACTAAGCTATTGGTTGGCTGAATTTTATCCTTTAGTAATGTCTTCAAGAACTTTTAAAGAAGTTCTTGCATGTGGAAGATCTGCCTGTACTTTGTACTGGAACGATAGTTCAGCTGGGTATAAAATTATTGAGTGACATTTTCTTTCACTGAAGTCTTAAGAGTACTGTTCCACCATCTTCTGTTATTGAAACCTCCTATGGAAAAGTCCTAAGAAAACTCAAACTCTCTCCCTAATATTTGACTAAATTTTGTGCTGATTCCCAGAGTATTATTTCTTTATCTTTCAAGTCTGACAATTTCTCTTTCTCTTCTTCAGGGCTAATATTTAGATGGACATTGGAAATCTTCTTTGACTTCTATAGCTATTCTTTCAGAAATTTGAAAATGTGAAAAAAAATAGATTTAATTTTGCTCGTTTGTCATGCTTATTTTCCCTTTGCTATGACTATCCAATTTATGCTTTTACAAACATGAAAATTTCTGCTATGTTTTTATTGTTCTCTAACATTCCTTCCAAGGTCTAGCAACTGATTTTTATCTCTTTCTCCTGTTTTACTTTACTTCCTTGAGCACTTCTGTCTTGGCTTTAAGCTCCTGATTCATGACAACATTTTAAAAAACTAAGATCTTTAAATCCGTGGGATGGTTTTTCTTGACAATATTTTTCACGGCCTGATCCCTGGTCAATTTTTTTACTTATATTTTCAGTTATCTCCTCGATGTTGTTCTTATTTTTTCTTGTTATTGTTATTTGGATGAAGAGTGCTGTTTTCCAGGCCAAGTATTTATAGAAGCTTCTCCCTCTAGCTCACAGTAAAGCCCTGTGCTATATAGAGTATGTGTGTGCATACGTGTATGTGTGTGCATGTGAGTGAGTGTGTATGTGTACATGTGTGTATGTGTGCATGCATGATGTATGTGTGTGTGCACACATGTGTGTGTGTGTGAAAGGCTTTGTGTATCTGTGAGTGTTTCTGAATGTGTGTGCAAGTGTGCAGAAGTGCATGTTGTGTCTTCCACGAGATGCGATTCACACTTAGGTTCACTTGCGATGTGACTAGCTCCAAGCCTGCATCTCAGGTGCCGTTCCCCTTTCTCAGGTCACATGTTGGACTGACTGCTTCTTGCCAAGATGCTAGGCTATGATTTCCTTGTTCATGCCCAACTTTATGACCCATTTCATGTCAGTAGGTCCAGGGAAGCCTTTGTATTTGTATTGTTTCAACAAAGGGCTGTGGGTGTTGCCCCTCGGAGCAGCCAACAACTTTGCAGGAAACGTGTGTCCTCTGATTCTCCCAAGGTCTGCAGAGGGGCCTGGCATCTCTGGCTCCATCTACTTTCTGCTCCTTTTAGTGCTTTGATTGTATAAATATATGGAGGCCCAAATTAATTAATGCCTCCTTAATTAATAATGAATGATTGCATGAAGCTCTTGTTTCCACTTCCTTTTCATTCACCTTGTTGGGCTCATTTGCATCCCAAAAGAAGACAGTGCATTATAATGGCGAATCATGGCCCAGCCTTTGTTACTGCTGGAAGTTTGTCATGCATTTCTATGCGTTTGAGAGAGGTGCAGTGTGCTGTGCAGGGGCTTCCAGACCTCAGGGCTAGAGGAGGTGAGGACCCAGGGAGGGTTTCCACCCTTATTCTGGGCACTGAAGATCAAACATTGATACAAGAGCCCAAAATTAGTGAGTCTTCTCCAGAGAAACTGAACCAAAAGGAGAGTATATGTATAATATAGACATATAATATATGCATACATATATCATGTGGGCAAGTTCCTGGGAATAAATCTCTTCATATATGACATGATAATGCGATGTAATATAGTATAATATAATAATGCAATGCCAATCATGCCATAACATGACATTATATAATATCTGTAACACATTGTATCAGAATTATATAAGTATGATATAATTACATTACTTTCTCTTATATTCTATAAGTATATTATAATACGTTACATTACATTTATGTAACATGTGGAATATAATACATTACAATATATTGCATTATATTTATATGATACATGGAAGGCCTGGTGGATGGCAGCGTTTGGGAAGAGATGTGGCTGTGTTGGAGCACGGCACGAGGATGCTGGAGAACAGGATTCCAGGTAGATGTGACGGGGTCTCCGTGGGCGGCAGGGCCAGGAGGCTGGGGTGGCAGGGGGCTGCCGCAGAGACAGCAGGAGGTGTGGGTGGGGCTCTAAAGGGAGGCACGGTGGGGGCTGAGCAAGAAGGGACCTGAGCCGACCGAGGCCCCAGGCTCCCTCTGGCTGCTGGGTGGTTGCGGAGGTGGGCCAGGAGGTGGGCCAGGAGGTGGGCCAGGAGCCGGAAGCAGTCCCAGGATGAGGTGGCTGACCCATAGCTCAGTGCCAGGGACAGAACACCGGAAGCATGTGCACCCACAGGAGATGAGTCCGTCCCTTCCCATGCCGTGGTGGCTGACGTCAGATCATAAAATGGACCATTGGGCTTTATCTTCCAGTAACCTTGGACTTTGCAGAAGTCTGAGCAACTGACCTGAAATGTAACTGAACATCAGCAAAGTGTCTGGCTCCACAGCTTTCCCGAGCCCAGGGCTGGTCTTGGCTCTTCTCGTCTGCCACACTTTAGCTGTCCGTCCTGAGGGGCTGCTGCAGACCCCTGGCCAGGGCTGGCTTCCTTCCTGCTGAGAAGCCCGGAGCAGGAAAAGGGAGCATGTGCCCTGTGGCCTGGTCATGCTTGTTTCAGCTAAGCCCTGGCTCCACACCGCTCCAGAGAACAGGCGCGAAGTGCTCTCTCCGGCCAAGCAGCAGCGCGGGGCCTGGGGGCTTGGACCCTGTCTGTCGGGCACAGACCCACTTTGCAAGGGAGGGGGCAGCCCACGCCTTCCCCTGGTGGGGAAAAGGGTTCCTGGCAAAGCGCCACCTCGGCCTCAACGATGGGGAAGGCCCTGGGACCCCCAGGGACTTGAGGCACAAAGGAAAGGAAGAGAAGAAAATGGAAACAATCGCCCATGTTTATAACCAAAGCAGGAAGAGCTCACCAAGAATTAGGCTGAGCTCCAAGGAGGAGACTGTGCAGGGTGGAAAGGGAGCTGGGCATGAGATGGTGGAATTGCCCAGGCACCAAGCGGGAGGTGCTTTCGGCACCCGGGACAAATCCTTCTGTGCGCGAAACCCCAGCTCCAAATTTTATCCAGCACCTTCCACATGGCTCTGGCTTTGACTAGGGGGCTCCAGCATCTGTTGAAACTTCTACCCCTCCACCCCTCCACCCTGTCCACCCACTACCTCTTTTACCCCCTCTACCCCTCCACCCCTCCACCCTCTCCACCTCCCACCCCTCCACCCCTCCACCCTCTCCACCTCCCACCCCTCACCTCCCACCCCTCCACCTCTCCATCCCTCCACCCCTCTACCCCTCCGACCCTCTGTCCCCTCCCCCTGACCCGTGCCTGGCCCTGGGCTGGGCTCAGAGAAACTGAGTCTCCTTAAGGGCAGAGGCCAATCCCTTGACCTGTGCCCAATGCAGCACACTGCAGGTGGGGGGAGGGCAGGTTCAGAGCGATCTGATGGCCTCGGGAGAAGCTGCCCTTGGACTGTGACACTTTGCTGGGCAAACCGTCCTTGAACTGGGCCCTCTAAGGAGTGGGCAGCCTCCCACATCAGGCTGTGTCCACCTGTAAGGAGTGGACAGTCCCCCACATCAGGCTGTGTCCACCTGCTATTTGTTGGAGGATTCAGAGTTTTCCTGAATGAAAATGGTTCTACTTTTCTAACCTAAGCAATACCAGCAAGCACGGACCTAGCGCCAGGTGCACAGCAGGCCTCTCTGTGCTCTTTAGGCTGGTCGTCATTCCCCTTGCAAGGCTGGCACAGTGAGGAAACTGAGGCCCGGGGCGGGGGGCATTAGCTCTGAGCCCACAGAGGCAGGGGGCAGCGGCCATTCAACCTCCTAAACACCACACCATGCTTTGTCTCTCTTCCCCTCTCTAAACATTGTTCTAAAAATATTTTAATGACAAAAACAACAAACATTTTAAAATGTAAGTAATCTGTAAGATATAGAGAAGACAAAGGTGAGCCCAGTCCTGCCTTACTGGGAGACAGTCCGGCCTTTCCTGGGGAGGTGGGGGCTGTGCCTGCCTGGGGACTGGGCTTCTGAGGGCTCCTCGCTGAACGTGCAGCAGCCAAAGGTGCACCCCAGCAAATGCTCCAGTCCATTGTGGTAGGTTCAGTAGTGCCAGGAGCTCACCCCATGGGTTAATCCTCAAGCACTAATGCCGGGTGGGAGGACAGAGCCGCCCCAAGATGCAGGACCCAGGATTCTGCTTTCACGATGCTCCAGTGAAGCCAGAACTGTGCCTTGCTATTCAGGGATGTACACGTGGGCAGCGAAACGGTAAAGAAAAACAGGGCAATTAGGCCCTAAAACCAAGGAGACTGGGTTGTCCTGGAGGGGGCTGGGGCTTTGCCTGGGGAGGGCCAGGAGGGACGTCCTCTCCCCCCAAGTCCCACCCCTCTGAGCACAACAGCCCAGGGGACTTCAGGGTCACCGGGGTCACGTGGGTCCTTTCTGAGGTTCCCCATCTGTAAAACGGGTCCATCCTCGGCCCTGAGCTCACAGGGTCCTCGCGAAGATTACAGCGTTTCTCCGCATTGCGGGTGGGATCTGCGGGAGGCCAGGCAGGCTAGGCCAGGCCCCCAAAAGACACCTTCAGCCCCCTGGCCCTGTGGTGTGAGCCCACCTGTAAAGAGAGCCTTTGCAGATGCGATTAGTTGAGTCCCTTGAATCGGGGGGCTTGGCTGCCACGGCTGATGTCCTTCCAGGCAGAGAAAAGAGCCGCGGAAGGGAAGCCAGAGGCAGGGGAGGCAGGGGAGAGAGCTCCACGTGGCAGAGGGTGCCAGCAGCAGGAGGCTACAGGCTTTGGAGAAACCGTGATGCCAGACTTCTAGCGCCAGCACAAGTTCTGGTGTTTCAGCGAAACCTCTGCGTGCTAGTTGTCGTAGCGCCCCGACACACTAAGACACCCCTTTGCACTTCTTGGGAAAGCCTCAGTGTCTCGTTCTCTACTGTAGCCTCAGCTCCTAGAATTTTCCAGGCCGGCTAGAGGTGCTCCGTCAGCACGGCTGGGAATGGCCAAGCACGAAGCACAGCCACTGCCCCAAGTCCATCAAAAGAAAGGTGTCCTGCTGCTGGGAATGGAGGACAAGGACTCTGTCCTCTGGCTGGCCAATTCCCTGTTTATTTATTCTTACGCAAGCCCACTTCTGTCGCGATGAATAGATCGGTGTATAAACCCTTGCACTCTCATTTAATAATTTCATTATGATAAATCTTTGGCAGTCGAATTGTTAGGTCGAAAGGTATATGCACATTTTAATGTTTGCTGCACTTGTTCAGTGGTTCTCCAGAACCATTTTGCAAGCCTGACTGGGTGGGAGACAGCCTGCTTTTCCCACCTGGTGCCAGAGCCGGGGATTATCATTCTTTTTATTCTTTGCCAATTTGCTAAACAGAAGAAGGTGTCAATCCCTTTGTTGCTTTGATCGTGACTGTGGAGTCTGAGCCTTTTCACATGCGTGCCGGCCTCTTAGGGAAGTAAGATGTCAACATTTATGAGGCCATTTGGAATGCAGGGGGCCTCCTTCAAGAGGCCTGAGCTGAGCCATAGGGGCTGGGCAGGAGAAGAGTGGGTCTCCAGCCGCAGCGCAGCGCCCTGCAGCCCCTCAGTGAGGCTGGGTCCCCCTCCTCCCAGGCCTCCTGACAGCCTCCCTCCCATGTATACAGTCCGCTGCTAAGTGGCAGCAGCTGGCTGGGGGATTCGCATCCTAACAGGGAACTCTTGCTTCAGGCTAAAGAATGAAAGAGTCAGCCCCATCCACAGCATCTCGGCCCTGGGATCTGTAAGAGCTGAATGGACAAGAAAGAAGGGTGGCAACAACCAGCTTGGTTGTCCCCTCCAGAGGGCCTCCATCTCCTCTCCCCCGCTGGAGGGTGAGCTTCCTGGGGTGCAGCTGTGGAGCCCCACTGCTATGCTCCTGGTTCTGTGCAGGGCTTAGGACTCAGGGCACATTTGACGAGGCTCCGAGCCAACAAGTGGAAGATGCCTGGGCAGTGAAGTGACTGGGCATCTGCCCTGAGGCGCCCAAGGTCAGTGGCGCCTGCAGGCTTCCTTCCCACCATCCTTCCCAGCTCTGACAGGCCAGGGGCACAGGGCCTGGAGCCCCAGCCCAGCTCCAGGCCAGCAGGACCCCATGGCACCTTCTAGGAGTCCACCTCTGGGCACATCCAGGCTGTGAGGCACCACCTTCTTACCATGTTCAAAGCGACCATCAAACTTACCCTCCATCCTAAACCATCTCCAAGGTCAACCCCTCCAGGCTAGCCCATCCAAGTTTAATTTGCTGCTCTTCACCTTCATTCTTCATTTTACAAGCTAAATCATTCTACGTTTTAAGTTTTATTTTTTGATTAGTCACATAGAGCTCATTAAATGGAAGACAGAGTTTTCATAAAATATGCAAAGGAATCTTGGATTATTAATTTCAAAAAAATAATAATTCCAGCTATGAACTGAACCGTGTGTTCATAAAATTCGAGTATCTAGTGATGGTAAGTTGATAACAGAGGGCTCCCGGGAGGACAGATCTCATCTCTCCGGAGCAGTGGACTGGCCTCAGCAAACCCCACGAGGCCGTGAGCCCCCCTGCTGGCCTTTTCTGGTCCATGCAGAGAACGTGCCCTTGGAGCAACTGCCGCAAACGTGCCGAGGCTCCGCGGCATGCAGGGCCTGGGGCGTCACCTGCACTGTTAGTTCCACTCCGGACAAGGGCGCCAGCGGGCACGGCTATGTCCTTTGGCCCTGTGGACACTGGCTCGTCCATCTGTCCCAGCTTTGACCAAAGTGAAGGGGAAGGAAGCGTCTCTTGATATCCCATGTGCTGGAGACTCACACGGGAATACTGGAAAGGCGAGCCCTGACCCCATTCTGCTGGCCATGGGGGGCCAGGAAAGCTACATCGTCCACAGCCCCCCAGGCTGTGTCCTCACAGGTGGTCTGTTGGAGAAATGGGGTGCTGATAAGGTCGTTGACCGTCAATTCCTATGTCTTGGTGTTAGGAAAATGCCTAACAAAAACAAACAGAAAACAAAATTAATTGACCAAACAGCAGCCAAGAGAGGAGGACCCCCGCGTGGCATGTGGGCCCAGAGCTGGACCTGGTCACAGTCACAGCACCGTCCGCCAGGCATCCTCGGGGCGAGGGCGGCACATCGGAACAACGGCTCTGCAGCACTATGGCATGCTCCGGTTCCCATCGTATCGGCTTTACCTGAGACAACGTCCTGGTTCTTGGGAAAGGCACCTTGAGGGACTTGAGGGCACAGGGGAGTCTGACTCCCACTGGTCCAGGAGGCAGATGGCAGTGTGTGCGGGCCTGAGAGCACACGCGCGTGCTCTGTGCCTGCGTGTGCTGTGTGTGCGTGTGTGTAGGTGCGGAGGGAGAGAGGTCCAGGCGCCATTGAAGCAGGAGTCCCCAGGGAAGCCCAAGGACCACGGAGGACATGTTAGCCCTGACACCCACAGCTACAGAAAACCTAAGACGGCCTGTCGGGGTTGAATCGTGACGCCACAAAAAGCCCACCCCTGGCCCCGTGGCTGTGACCCCATTTGCAAATAGGACAGTAGGGGATGTTATTAGTCAAGGTGTGGCCAAGAAAAGAGGGCCCTCAGCCCGATGTGGCCGAAGTCCTCAGAAGCAAAGGACATTGGACAGGGAAGGACGCACGGGGAGCAGCCAGAAGCTGGGAGTCCACGGACCTCAGAAGAACCCAGAGGAAAAGGAAGACACCGCCGCGGGCTTTGCCAAGAGCCCCAAGGATGGCGGATCAGCCGGAGGAGCCCGATCCTGGGCGGAAGCCAGCCTCCCGGGCTCTGAAGTTCCCACTGTTAAGGCAACGCCTTGTGTGGAATTTGTTTAGCAGCCAGGGAGCAGCCTAACTCCGAGGCGAGAAACATAGAGCCTCACGGGAAAGGCCGATTCGCCTCAGTCCCTGTTATTCAGTATGTTGTGTTCCTCTTTCAACAAAAATTCACAAGCCTGCCAGAAGGCAAAAATGACCACAGGCTGGCAGGACGGAGCAGCAGTGGGGCTCGACTCAGGCATGGCAGAGATTTTAGACTTTTCACTCATTGCTGGTGGAAATGAAAAATGGTGCAGTGCCATCGGGAGACATTTTGACAGAGTCTTACAAAGTTAAGAGCCTTACCCTACATTCCAGCAATCACACTCCTTTTTACCAAGTGAGTGGAGAACCTGTGTCCACACAAAAACCTGCAGACAAGGGCTCATAGTAGCTTCATTTATAATTGCCCTAAACTGGAAGGAACCAGTTTAAAAGGCTGAATGGATAAAAGGTGAATATCCATAAAGTGGAAGATTAGTCAACAACCAGAAGAAATAAGCGATCAAGCAACCAAAGGCAAGGAGGAAGCTTAAATGTTTATTCTGAAAAGGCCCCGTGCTGTAGGAGTCCGAGGACGGGGCATCTGGAACGTAAGCCCGGTGGCCGCCTTGGGTGAGGGAGGGACGGATGGAGAGGTGGAGCCCAGGGCTTTGCGGAGCACCGGAAATATCCTGAGCGATTCCGTGATGGCAGCTACGTGACATTCGAAGTTGGATACCCATAGACCTGACGGCACAGAGACGGGGTGCTGGTGACCAGCAGTGCCCCAGCGGCGGGTCATGGATTGCAGCCAAGGCATGGCGCTAAAGCCAGGAGTCGGTAATCGGGGAAACTGAGGGTGGAGAGAGGGTGATGTGGAGATCCCCACACTGCTGAAATTTCCCCGAGCCTGAAGCTGCTCAAACAATAAAGTATATTAATTTCAAATCCAAATAAAGTCATCCTGGCAGCAAGCATTCAGCGCTGGGGAGGCAGGGGGTGGAGACCCGGCCGCTGAGCGTGGCCAGGTCCCTGGAGGAGGCAGCCTTGGACGTCAGCCGTCTCTCCTGGTGACCAGCCAGGGGCCTCCAGGGTGGACATCCAGATCCCCCAGCTCCTCTGCCCGGCCCAGAAGGCCTGAGCCCCAGCTTCTGTCCTCGGCCCCCTGCCCTGCTCCCTCTCACCCCGGGGCACACGGGCAGGATGGAGGCACCTGGGGCCAGGGTGTCCTGCAAGGGCATTGGGATGGGCCGGGGCAGGGCTGAGAGGTGAAGGCTCACACCTCACGGCATCCTGGTGCTCTCGACGCCTGACCCCAAAGACCGGCCACACGGCACAAGGCCTGCCGGGCACGCGCTGGAGGGTGGGAAACGCAGCCCAGGTGGGTCCCCAGGCGTTGCAATGCGTTCACCTGTGTGGTGGGGCCAGGGGGCCGAGGGTGGTCTGGAGGGGAGGACGGCCCCCCGGAGCTGCCTGGGGGGTGCATAAGAAAACCCCGTGGAGATGACGCTTGAGGGGCAGGTGCGCCACCGAGGAGGAGGGCGAGGGCGCCACGGAGGGGCCTCTCTGGGGCTGCCCGGTGCGGCCAGGCGCGAGGCGGCCTCTGCCGAGGCCTGCCGGGTCCCGAGGGTCCACGCCTGTCATCACAGCTGTGCTGCTTGATCCTGAAGGAGCCGCCAGCCATCGCCACCGGGGGCCGGGTCTCCTCCGGACGCACGCACAGCCTGGCGCCGGGAGGGCCGTGCTGACCCTCGGGCTCCTCGAAGTGGACACACGTTTGAGCTGTTACCCAGCCCCCTGGCTCAGGGCCAAGGACGGGGCCGAGTGGGGCCCCAGCCCACCCAGTGCCCGGTGCCCGAGGCCGGGGCCACGCGTGGCCGGGTGGGCGCTGCACCCCTCAGCAAAGGGGGAGACCCTCGCCAGCTGTTCATTAGAAAGCTCTGCCCGTGGGTGGTTAACTCGAGCCCTGGAGAGGCCGCGGTGCGTCTGGACACCAGGAGGGAGGGCGCTGGCGGCAGCCGGGCTACGGCGCTGGGCCAATGAGGCGGCCGTGGGGCCCGCTGGCCGCCGACCACGCAGCCACGCAGAGGCCCGCTTCGCAGAGCCCGAGCGCCGGGCGTGGAGTCCCCGGAATTGCTCGCTGCCAGGACCTGCGGCCGATGCAGTGCTGAAGGTGAACCATTTGCAGAAACCTCGCTCCCCGGCCAAGCGCGGGGAGAGGGAAGGGGTCCCCAGCCGGCAGCAGGCTCCCCGGAGCAGGCGGGATTTGTCTGTCACCCTGCCTCTGAGACTCGTTGTACTACTTAAATGGCTGGTATAAATTAGCCATGCTTAATAGCTGCCGGATCCAAGGCACGGGGACAGGTGATGGGAAGATGGGGATGGGCTGCCAGCAAGACTGGGAGGGGACAGGGTGACCCTGAGAGCTCAGGCTGGGGACAGAGCGAGGAAGCCAGCTCCGTCTCACTGAGTGTCACGGGTGCAGACACCTCCTAAGGGGCTTCACGTGGGTGCAGGGGTGGAGAGTGAGAAAGAGGGAGGGTCACGAATGAACCTGGGCTTCTGGTCACCCAGGGAAAGGGCGTGCCTTGTCTCCAGTAGGGTCCAGAGAAGGGCTCTTTGGGCAGGAAGTTGAAGGTCACCTTGTTATCCGGGAGATGCCGGGGAGACGTCGGGGCTGGTCCTGGCAGGTGGTTGGTCTGCACCTCATAGGATTAGAGGGCACAGGTGATGCCACAGCCGTGCCGGGAGTGAGCTGAGCTCGTGGGGAAACTGAGGCAGTAGGTGAGGACGCGTCGTGGGTCACTGACAGCAGCGTCTTTCAACACTTGTTAGTCTTTGATGCCTCATGACCGCCCGGCAGCCTCTCCTGTTCCCACTGCGTCGGTTGCATAATCCACGCCTGCTGAGAGGAACACTGCCGGCTCCCCACTGCCCGGCGGCGGAGGCGGTGCCGGAGCCAGGCCTGGGCCCCGAGCCCTGGCGGATGTCACTGAGCTCTCCTGCATCCCTCTCTCCGGGAGGCAGGACTCGGCCCTGGGGCCCTGTGCACCTCCACTGCCTTGGTCACTGCGCATTGAGTGGGGGCCTCGTGGGGACCTGAGGACCTTGTGCGGCCAAAGGCCCGGGAGAGGTGGAGGCACCCAGGGGGCTTAGCAGACAAGTGGTCCTGGGACCAGCCGCCAGGGCACCTTCCTCCAAGCCTGGTGGGGTCTGGACCCACCTCCAGGGGCATCTGGGCCTGAGAATGGAGGAGAATTTAACCTGCTCAGACTCAGGACTCCACTGGGGTGGAATCAACCTGCCCCAGAGCCTGGTCCGAGAGCAGGTTGGGGTTGGAGGGTGGACCCAGGAAGGCATAGGGTCCCGTGGGGTCAGGGGCAGGGGCCTCCACACCAAGAGTGAGAAGCAGGCAATGCAGGGGACTCCTGTAAAAGCCAGCACTTACCCGGTGACCTTTCTCAAACACAATGGGAAGTGGCACAAATTTGGGAATGTGTAGCATCTAAATTAGAAGCTGCACCTGTAGGAGGCCTTGGATGACTAACAGGCTCCGAGGTGGGGAGAGGAGGAGGATTGGGGGGGAGATCTGACATTTCTCAGGAGCACTATCCACAGGTTCTCTTCCCTCCGTACTCCAAAGTGAGCCCATGGAGTGCACTCACAGCACACACACGTGCCCATACATGCAGACATACATGTGTGTGCACACAACACACACACATGCACACAGAAGCACACGTTATATTTTTAATGGGTATAAATTTCAGTTCAAAAAGTCAGGTTTGCATGAAATAGAACTTTCTTTATGTTCTATGGTTCAATTTAAGATCTGACCCAAAGTCACAGTGTTGCCAGGCTGATGGACAAAGTCCAACTCCTGGGACTGTGCCAGGGGCCCTTGCTTCATGTGGAGCCAAGACGTGTGGCAGGATGGGACCATCCTGTGGGCATGGCCTCGGGCACCGGCTGGCATGGGTTGCCTTGGAGATCCCGTGTCCCATGGCCCTTTAGTCTGGTGGCCCTCCACTGCCCCAGCCACATGTAGGGAGTGGAGTCCTTCCAAGGCTGGGGTCTGTCTGCCTGGGTGTCCCGACAGTTCTCCTCTTAGGGCCTGTTCTCACATCTCTGTCTCACTTGTCTGTCTCTCTCTCCCCACTCCTGGTCCTCACTCCCTCACATTCCCCTATCCATGCTCTCTAATCTCATCTTCCTTCCTTCACCTCTTTTGCAAAGTCTTCTGAGATTTTAAGTCCTTAGGCTTAAAACAATAACCCCAATCCAGAAAGTGTGGCAGGCTTTTTCTTGTCCCACTCTCAATTCTTCATGCCTATCCTCCATTCCATCCATCCATCATCCATCTTCCCATCCATCCATCCATCCATCCATCCATCCATCCATCCATCC
>JAKSZT010000088.1:2402282-2455051 GCA_026826555.1 Tolypeutes matacus | reverse complement strand
CCATCCATCCATCCATCCATCCATCCATCCATCCTCCCATCCATCCATCCATCCATCCATCCATCCATCCATCCATCCATCCATCCATCCTCCCATCCATCCATCCATCCATCCTCCCATCCATCCATCCATCCTCCCATCCATCCATCCATCCATCCTCCTATCCATCCATCCATCCACCCATCCATCCATC
This sequence comes from Tolypeutes matacus, assembly GCA_026826555.1. Taxonomy (NCBI): domain Eukaryota; kingdom Metazoa; phylum Chordata; class Mammalia; order Cingulata; family Chlamyphoridae; genus Tolypeutes; species Tolypeutes matacus. Next base: position 2,454,858 of record JAKSZT010000088.1, on the reverse strand, counting down.
CATCCACCCTCCCATCCATCCATCCATCCTCCCATCCCCACCCCCTTCCTTCCATCCAGGTCAAGATTTCTCCACTACTGACTTCTGGGCTGGATGATTCTTATTTTGAGGGGTTTCCTATGCATTGTAGGGTGTCCAGCAGTGTCCCTGGCCTTTAGGTGCCAGCACCTGTCAGTCATGACAACCAAAAATGTCTCCAGATATTGCCACCTCGGGATGAGGAATTATGGATGCGTCAGGCAAACCTGCATTCGCGCTCCAGTTCACTGGTGTGTGACCTTGGCCACGTTACTTATCTCCTTTGAGCCTCAGTTTTCCCACCAGTAAAACGTAAATGAAGCTTGCCTGTGGCGCTGCGTGGAGCACAAGGATATATAGGAGGTGCCGTGCCGCTCCGCCTGCCCTGTGGGCGAGGGCTCCATCAGCTGGCCCGTGGGCCTGGGGAGTCGCCCAGCTCGGCAGGCGTCCGGCCGCACATATGGTGGGCACGCACCCCAGGGCCTGACACACAGGCGTGATGGTGCGATTTCTACCTGGGAAAAGGCACCTTCCACAGAGCCACGGAACTGGGGTGAGCTGAGGGAGGGGTGCCCAGCAAGAGGGCTCTTTTCTGGGTGAGACTTGGAACACGGGCTTCTCAGATGTCGAGCTAATGCTGACTTGGGTGCTTAGAACTAGTTTTCTGCATTTGGACCTATTTGCGGCGCTTCCCACCGTGACCCCATCGGCACCGCTCCCATGTCACCTGCGTGAGGCTGGAGGCTTCACGGGGCTCGTTCTGCCTCCAGAGCCAAAACGCTGCTGCTCGTCAAAGGGGCCAGGCACCCCGCTTTCTTAGAGCCTTCGGAGCACGGGGTTCCAAGTGAAGACATGAGCCAGGATCCTCTTCCCACCCGGAATGTGCTGCTGGGCATTCCCTGCAAGTCTCATTTCTAGAGAGGGTCAAGCCTACATGGTGACAAGAGGACAAAACCTGCGGTCCTGCTTCCAGGCCTGGCTGGCGTGTGGTGCTGATGTGTTCTCTTCTTCCCTTCTCGTCCACCCTAGCGAGCCGGAGGTAGGCGAGGTGGCCCCAATTCCCCTTGGCCTCATGGAGCTTCGGGGATGTTCTGACCCGTGGGAGGGGGCATCCAGAAGCAGCCCATGGGGTCAAGGCTGAGTGCTCCTCGGAAACCTTCTCACTCTCTATGCCAAAACCCCGGGGCTGACTCCCTGATCCCAGATCCGCAGAAAGTCCATCCGTGCCAGCCCCTTGTGCCAGGCTCAAGCTCAGCCAAGAATCCATCTCTGCTTCTCAGCCCTGTGCGGCAGCGCCTGACAACAGGCAAGAATTGGCTGCTATTTCCCTTACAATTTCTTAATTTAGCAGCTCAGACAATTACCGAGGACGGATGGGTTGCCTGGAGGAGCCTGGCAAGCACATCGCCACTGAGGTGTGACTTCTGTCCTGTAATGGGCAGATGTGGGTTCTCTGCCCCACTGGAGGCTGGAGGCTGCAAGCCCTGGCTCCTGTGAGGGGGCAGGGGGAGCTCCCGCAAGGGGGCGGCGGGGGTCCAGCTCCGCATCCAGCCAAGGACTCCGCTGGTTCCTTGGAGACTCCCAGCAGCCAGATGCTCTGATATATTTGGAGAAATAAGCACCTGTGCAGCTGCTGTTGGAGCAGAGGGTTTGAGGAGCAGAGGGAGAGAGGCCAAAATGAGGCGGCAAGGACTGGGGTCGGCGAGGAGGCAGCGGTGGTGGAGCAGATGGTGGACAAGGGCCCTTGAGGTGGGAGAGACGCTGCTGGAACCCATCCCGGGAGAGTGGAGGACCTGGAAGTAGAAGTGGGGTTGGGTGGGGTGAAGAGGGCAGGGTGGTGAAGCCTGCAGTGTCTGAGGCAAATCCGGGGTGCCCTAGGGCCAGGTGGGGACAGAGCCCAGGGGCTCATAGAGCTGCAAGACATTGTGGGTTTCCTGGCAGGGGGTGGGAAGGTCAGGATGGTCCATGTACTTGGAAGGAGTTTTCCAGTGGCGAATTTGGAATTACCTAGAACACAGTGAGGAGAGAGGGGTGCCCAGGGAGAGCCAGCCTGCTCCATGGCTGCAGCCTGTTGACGCTGTTGTTGAACGAGACCCTCAGGGGCTATGAAGTCCGCCTGGAGTTCCAGGTCCTCTAAGGAGCTGATTACAGCCTGCAGGCACCTCCGCGTGTGCCCACAGGCCTGAGAGCAATGGCAGGGCCTGCAGGCTCCCCGAAGCCCACCATGGGGATGCCCACCATGGGGACCCCCACCTCAGCCACTGACTATTGCCAGCAGCAATGCTGGTAAAGAATTCCCCTCTCTGGCCTCCTCCCCCGTGGGCTGGGCCCACCCAGGCTTCTGTCTCCAGTGCACCCCATTCTGGTGCCTCTTCTTTTGGGGGTGGTGAGTGGCCATCACTTCCCACCCCTGGTTTGCTCTGCAGTTCCCTGCAAAGTTTCCAGACCCTTCCCCTCCCTGGCTGCCTTGCAGCCATTCATTACTTACATAAGATGCCATCTGTGGGAGGGGGGTGCTGGAAGACCTGCAGTTAAGACGGTCACCTCGGCAGAGAGTCTGCCTTTGAGAAGCTCACCATCCGCCCAACACACACCCACTGGGCTTGCGGGGAGTGTGACCCTGGCTTAGGTACCCGGCGATGCTGTGGGCTGGTGTCCAGTCCCCACCTGGTCTTGGGAACTCAGGGAAGGATTTCAGCAGGAGGGGAGGCTTGAGCTAGACCTGAAGGGTCAGAAGGAATAAGCTCCTGAGCAGGGACATGATGGGAATGCTGCATGGATGAAGCAGCACGAGCAGCCATGCAGAGGTGAGAGCACAGAGGCCAGACGCCCAGATCACTCATGTCCCAGGGCTGACCGTGAGCGGAAGAGGACTCGGAAAACACCCCAGATCGTGTAGGGTTTCCATTACATGATGAGGAGTTTAGACTTTATCCCGGGAGGAGCTGAGAAGATGATACTGTTCTCTACTGGGTGGAGAATGGTGAAAGGGGAAGACTGGAGCCCACCAGGCTGGGGCGGGCTGGGGTGCTGGTCGTCTGGGCAACAGGAAGCCTGAGCCAAGTCAGTAGCTGTTGGACCGAAAAGAGAACGGATGCCCGAGATTTCTACGAGAATAAGTGAGCCTTGGCATTGACCGAGCGGGGGAGAGGGAGGGGAGGTAGAAGGAAGACTCGGGGACCGTGACGGCGCTTTCGGGTCTCTATTTTTTGTAGAAATATTTAATCCATGTATAACATAGTGAAGGTGTAACGGGAAGGGCGCCGCGTGGTGGATGTCAATGAAGTGAACTCGCCGCACAGCTGCTCCTCAGATCAAGACACAGAATGCCTCCAGAACCCACGGAGAACCCTTCCGGCCGCTCCCCAGACCATGCAGGTCAGCAGTGCTCTGGCCTCAGGCACCTAGATGACATCCAGCTTTAACTCTGTGTAAACGGAATCGCATTGCCTCTCCTGTGGGTCTGGCTTCTTTCACTCAACACCATGTTTCTGGAATTAATCCATGTGTTGTCTGCAGCTGCAATTTGCTTATTCTCCTTGCTGCACAGTATCCCACTGCATAAATACACTGCATTTGATTCACTGTTACTGACGGGTACTTGGACTGTTTTGAGAGTAGTGTTCCTACGAACTCTTTCATCAACCTATTTGTACGTTGCTCTTGGGTATATCTCTAAGAGGGCAATTGTTGGGTCAAAGGTTCCTTTCAGCTTCCATGGACAGTGCCAAGCATTTTAGAAGGTGGACCACAAGTTTTAGGCTTTCAGCTAAGGTCTATGATCCGTCTGTAGTTAATTTTTTGTGTATGATTTGAGGTAATGTTTGATGTTCTTTCGAATTTTATTTTTGCATATGGATTTTCCTGTTGAAGAGTTATTCCTTTCCCTGTTGGATTTCAGCACTATTTGCTGAAGAGTTATTTCTTGAGTATCAATGGACCGTTTGTGTTGAGATGTACTTCTGGACCCAACAAACTATATGTCCATTATTGTAGATTTATAATTGGTGTTGATATGAGGTAGGAAAAATTTTCCAATTTAGTTCTTATTTTTAAAAATTGCTTTGGCTATTCTAGGGCATTTGCTTTTCCATTCAAAAATTTTAGATCCAGTATTTTGGTTTATACAAAATAGATTCCTGGAATTTTGGTTGGAATTGCAATGAATCTGTAAATATTTGGAGAAAATGTGTGTCTAAAGAATATCGAGTCTTCCAGTCCATGAAAATGGTCAATCACCCCATTTATTTATATCTTGTTTAATTGATCTGAGCAATATTTAGTCTTTTTCAGTATATAGATCTTGCACATATTTTCCTAGGTATTTCATGATTTTGGATGCTATTGCAAATAAGATTGTTTTTTAAATTTCATTTTCCAATTGTTTGTTTCTTGTATATAGATGCTATTGGTATTGACCTTGTATTCTGAAGCCATGATTAGTTTATTTATTAATTTTAGTAGCTATGTTATAGACTCCTTAGGTATTTATATCAATTAATAGAGTTTTATTCTTCTTTTTCAATGAGCATGCCTTTTCTTTGTCTTTCTTGCCTTATTGGACTGGCTAGGCCCAGTTCCTGATCTTAGGTGCAAAGCATTCAACCTCCTAGCTTTAAGCATTATGTTACCTCTGGGTTTTTCCCTGTGTTCTTTATAAAGTTCAGGAAAGTTCCTTATAGTTCTAGTTTGCTGAAAAATTTTAGCATGAATAATATGTCAAATTTAATTACTTTTTCTACATCTATTAAGATGAACCTATATTTTGCTTTGTTATTATTTAAATATGAATTGCATTAAATCAAAATGTGAATTTAAATTAACTTTTTATTCCTGGTATAAACCTTGCTTAATTATGTTGAATTTGATTTGCCAACATTTTCTTAAGAACTTTTGTATTTATGTATCAAGAAGGTTATAGTTTAAACTCATTGGTCTCATCCTTTCTGCAGTTCTCTCACTGACAGGGTTTCTCCTTTAAATTTTCCAGTCCTGAGCTCTGATTTCTGGCACGCTGGGCCAGTAAGGCTCAATTTCTAATACAGTGCAGCCTTAATTTTGGAGATTGTTGAATTCCCACAAACCAGAAAGTTCCAAGCTCCCAATTCTTACCTTTTACATTTGGAGTTTTCAAAAATTAATTCTCCCCTGGCTTCTCTCCTTGTTAGGCTTTATGGCCAGTTTCCAGTGTCTTTATATCACTGCTTTACTTCTATCTAGTTTTCACATTTTTATTTGAGGGAGGATTTTAATTGAACACTTGATATTGATAACATCATTTATAATGTATTTCTATTTTTCCCTGGTATATAGAAATATAACTGAACTGTTTATATTAATTTTAAATTTACTTTTTTTTTTTTTACCTCTAATGTACTTTTTTTTAACTTTATTTTGTACATTTAATAATTGAAAACATAAGCAATTAAAAACTAGAAAGTAAACACAGATGAATAAATATATACATTTCTCAATTAAATGTAATGGATACATGTAAATTTTTTTGTTGTTGTTTTGTTTTTTGTTTGTTTTTTTGTTTTTTTGTGTGTGAATCAAACAATATATTACACAATATATTTGGTTCATAGTAACGCATTCATACAGTATTTGTCCTTTTGTGTCTGGCTTGCTTCACTCAACATAATGTCCTCCAGGTTCATCCATGTTGCCATATGCTTTATGATTTCATTTCTTCTTACAGCTGCATAATATTCCATCGTGTGAATAGACCACAGTTTGTTTATCCATTCATCTGTTGATGGACACCTGGGTTGTTTCCAGCTTTTGGCAATGGTGAATAATGTGGCTATGAACATCGGTGTGCAGATGTCTGTTCGTGTCACTGCTCTCAGTTCTTCTGGGTATATACCCAGTAGTGGTATTGCAGGGTCACGTGGCAAGTCTATATTCAACTTCTTTAGGAACTGCCAAACAGTCCTCCACAGTGGTTGTACCATCCTGCATTCCCACCAACAGTGAAGAAGTGTTCCTATCTCTCCACATCCTCTCCAACACTTGTAGTTCTCTGTCTTTTTAATAGTGGCCATTCTGATAGGTGTGAAATGATATCTCATTGTAGTTTTGATTTGCATTTCCCTAATCATGAGTGAGGTTGAGCATTTCTTCATGTGTTTTTTTTGCCATTTGTATTTCTTCTTTGGAGAAATGTCTATTCAAGTCTTTGGCCCATTTTTTAATTGGGTCATTTGTCTTTTTATTGTTGAGTTGTAACATCTCTTTATATATCCTGGATATTAAACCCTTATCAGATATGTGATTTCCAAATATTTTTTCCCATTGAGTTGGCTGCCTTTTCACCCTTCTGACAAATTCCTGTGAGGTGCAAAAGTGTTTAATTTTGAGGAGGTCCCATTTATCTAATTTTTCTTTTGTTGCACGTGCTTTGGGTGTGAGGTCCAAGAAACCACCACCTACTACAAGGTCTTGAAGATGTTTCCCTACATTTTCTTCTAGTAGTTTTATGGTTCTGGCTTTTATATTTAGATCTTTGATCCATTTTGAGTTGATTCTTGTATAGGGGGTGAGAGAGGGGTCCTCTTTCATTCTTTTGGTTATAGATATCCAGTTCTCCCAACACCATTTGTTGAGGAGACTGTTTTTTCCCATCAGCGTGGGCTTGGTAGGTTTGTCAAAAACCAGTTGACTGCATAGGTGAGGGTTTATTTCTGGATTCTCAATTTTAAATTTACTTTTTAATTCTTATATTTTATCTGTAGACACTTTCTGATATTCTGAATACACAGTTACATTGTGTTCGTCACAGAATAGTAATGACTCCTTCCTAAATAGTGACCATCCAGTGTAATGCTGAACAGAAGTTCTAATAATAGGCGTTGTCTCATTACTGATCTCATTTGAAAAGACTGATAAATTTTACCACTAGGTATGATATTTGTTGCCAGGTTTTCTTTCTTTCTTTTCTATTTTTATTTTTATTTTATTTTATTTTATTTTATTGGTGTGGGAGGATAGATTCCCTTTATTAGATTAAGAAAGTTTCCTTTTATTTCTAGATCAATAAGAATATTTTTATTATGAAAAGATGTTCATTTTTGTCATATGTTGTTTCTTCATCTACTGAAATGATTTTATGTTTTTAAAACCTCTACTATATTAATGTGATGAGTTACCTAACTATTTTTGGATGTTAAACCAGCTCTCCATTCCTGGAATAATCCAGCTGGAAATGACCTATTTTCCTGTGGCTGGTTTGTTTGATCATTGCAGAATTCAACTTGTTAATATTTACTTAGGATATTTTTGCATCTGCATTCATGAGTTATACGGCTTGTAATTGTCTTTGTCAGGTTTTGGTATCTTGCTCTTGTTCTCATAAAATGAGTTGGAAATCTATTTTTCTATTCTCTGAAAGAACTTCTTTGATATTGGTTTAAGTTCTTCCTTATTTTTGGCATATTTTACTACTAAAGCCTGGAAATTTTTTTAGGTTGTGTTTTTCAACAGTGGATTTATTTTCTTTAACAGATTCAGGACAATTCAGATTTTCTATCTAATTGTGCCACATGTAATCTATTGTTTCCCAAAGAATTTGCCCACTTGATCTAGATCAGCAAACTTATTGTCATAAAATTCTCATCGTTTCCTCTTTATATCCTTTTAAAGTAGGTAGGATCTGTAGTGATAAAATATTTCTCATTCCTAAGAATTTGTGTGTATCATTTTATCTGGTTAACTGTGTTTCCAGATCTCCTATATTCTTACTGATGTTTTTATGTGCTTTCAGTGTTAGTTACTTGGATAGGAGTGATAAATTCTCCACCTGTATTTGTGGATTTGTCATTTCTCCTTTTAGGTCTTTTATATCAATACATATTCAAGATTTCTTTATGTAGGTACATAGAAAGGTATATTTATATCTTTTATTGAAATAATCCGTATCATTATGAAATACATCTCTTTGCGTTTCATCTCTGTTACTAATATTTCCCCAAAGTCTACTGTCTGTAATTAGCACAGCTATAGGAGATGTCTTTTGTTTAGGTTGCATGGTATATCCTTTTCCAGTTTTTAATTTAATCTTTAAGTTTCCTTATAAAATATTTGTTTCTTGAAGTATCTTATAGTTTGTGTTTTATGTTTTTAGCTCTGTATTATATTTCTCTTTTTGTTAGAATATTTAATGCATTTCATATAAATACCTATATATTTCTGATGAAATCTACCATCTTTCATCCAGTTTTTTTTAACTTGTGCCTTCTGATATTTTTCCTCTGTTTTTACTTATTTTGGATTAGTTAATAATTGTATTACTTATTCCGACCCCATTAGTTTACTTTCCATATATTTTTTGCTCTTCTAGTGCTTACCCTGGAGAGTATAAAATTCATCTTTGATATCATTGTGTGTAGATTTAGTTATTTATTTTATTCATTTGCAGAAAGTGCAAGAATCTTAAAATATCTCTTTTCTCTATTTGTTCCTTCATTCTCTGTTTATAATATTCTTGTGAAATTTACAAATTTAACCCAATCTCACATTATCATTACTGCTTTGAACAACCAACATGTACTTAGATTCTCCCACGAGTTCACCCTTTTCTGTGCTCTTCTCCTCTCCTGCATTATTGTGCTTCTATCTGGAATCATTCTCTGTCACCCAAGTAAGTCCTCACAGCATTCCTTTCTGTGGGTGTCTGCTTGCATGAATCATCTTGATTTTTACTTATCTGAAAATATTTTTGTTCTTCTTTATTTTTGAAATAAAACTGAAAATTCTAAATTGGAAGTTATTCTCTTTCAGTATTTAAAAAAAATACCTTTCCGTTGTCTCCTGGTCTCTATCACGTTTTCTTTAAAAAGTGAGCCTTCATTTTATTGTCAAGCATTTAAACATAACAGGCCTTTTTACATCTGACTGCTTCTAAGGTTTTATGCTGTGTTTTAGCATAAAACATGTGGTTTTCACATGTATTCTGCTTAGAGTAAATAGAGGTACTCACAGCTATAACCCAATTCCAAAATGTTCATAAGCTTTGAAAACATAAATCACCCTTTTTCTCTCCCAATGTAGCTTCTGCCTTGTTCTCTCTCCCCTTCTATGATTGCAATTATGCACATGCAGTGGCTTTCCCCATAGCCTGTATTTCTTATGTATTTTTCTGATCTTCCACCCTCTTGCCCTTCTGTGTTTTGAGCCGGGTACGTTCCCCTCATCTACCTTCCATGTCAGTAATATTTTCTTCTGCTCTACCTGCCCTGTTGGCTAAGTCCATGTATTGAAATACTTAATTTTAATTATTTTACTTTTTAATTTTAGACTTTCCATTTGATTCTTATTTATAGTTTCTCATAATGTTTTCAATTTTGTTACTTTTTATGAATTATTCATAAGATATCAGATAACTCCAATCTCTGAATCACCATGAGTCTGTTGCTGCTGTCCTTTCCTTCGACTGGTATTTCCCTCTTACTTTCTGTTATTTGGGTCCTGTTTCCTAGCATTCATGGCAATTTTTATTAAATGCTGGACATTGTGTATGTAAAATTGCGGCGGCTTTGGATAACCTTATCCTCCTTTGAGAGAACTGGACTTTTCCCCTTGGGATTCTGGTGGGAGAAGCTGACTTCTGAGCACCTGCGCCTGCTGCTTGCTTTGAAGGGCTGCCCCAGTTCCCCCTCCCTCACTCTCAGGGAGCACTCCTTCCGAGAGCCTGGACTGTTCAGTGTGGGCGCTCTCCTGTGGGGGCCTGGGAACCCCGGCTTTCATGTCCGCAGCAGACTGGGACTGCTGCTGTAGCCACCTAACTTGGGGCTCACAGCAGCTGCATTCTTATTTTCTTATCCTTTACAGGAATCAGTGAATGCCTCGAGGGGGCATTGTGCAGTGTCAGGCTCACTTGACTGCAGTTCCCTTGGGATTTTTCACCCCTCAAGTCCCGGATTCATGATAGACCTGAATTCCAATTTCCTCTTTTGAACCAGTGAGACGTGGCAAGGCTTTGGGCGCCACTGGCCGACGCACTTGCCCTGTGCAATGGGGCTCCAAGTGCCCCAAGGAGAAAAGAAGCTGCGGCAAATGTGGGGCTCACCCTGATCATTCCCTTTTTGGGGGGCCCTTTGCCCCTCCAGTCCTGGCTGCCTTGCTGCTCACTGATGCCTTCAAACAGCCTTTGAAAAATCCATGAAGTTCTTACAGTTGTTCTTGTGGGACGGTTAGTCTGATATGAGCCTAATGTAGCCAGACGTGCAAGTTGAGGTTCTGCCTTTTTACCGCTCTTGCTCTCTGCATCCCTAGCTTCCGGAAGCATCCTTGGTATATAGCAGGAGATTGATGAATAAATGGATTCTTTAAACAAATGAGAACATGGCCGTGATGAGAGTTAAATATCAGAACACAGTTTGTGGGGAGACAATTGTTTCTTTCTCGAACCCAGTGAACGTGTGGGCGTGAGGGACTCCCAGACACTTGGGGAGATGTCTGGAGCTCGGGTGAGTGGTCTGAGCTGTGCTTGATACAAAGAAGGTACCAGAAACATGCCAGTCTCCAGGCGCCCCTAACTGTGCAGAGTCCAGAAGTGAATACCTGCCCCCAGGTGTACCTGCCCAGTGGAGCATGAGCCTCCCACCTCCCTTCTAATGCTGGGTAGGGATGGCACTTTCCTGGGAGCGTTTTGAGCTCACATCAGCCCAGCAGGGGAGAGAGTTGGGGTGGGGGCCCTTTCTCAAGCCTTCCACGTCCTCCTATATGGTTATCTGCGTTCTCTCCCTTCAGTGAAGGCTGATCTGAGCCCATCACTCTTCTCAGCAAGAAACAGTGCTGTAGTCCTGTTGCATTATTCACTTGTTGCAAAGGTTCACCCAGAAACACTTTCCAAAGAAACACATTTTGGTTTGGGAGTGCATTTCTCAAGATGACGCAACAGCACCTGAGTAGCTCAGCTCAGAGTTAGGGTGGGAGTAGACAGGGTGGGGCCTGCTCCCACCTCGCCTGTACCTGCCCTTCTGCTGATTCAGCCGACCCTCTGACTCCCGGCCCAGTGGAATCAGAAGACCCTGGGGCTCTTAGACAAACACAGACCCCTGGTCTGCACCCCAGACTGCAGTCACCAGGTCCTCGGGCGAGGGCGGAAGGGCTAGTGTGAGCCAGAATCCTGCTAGGTTGGCTGATAGAGCTGACTTATTTGGGAATCCCATTTTAACAGATGCTCTCCCTATTAGCTCAGCCCTTGTTCCCAAGTGCCAGTGTTGCTGGGACTGGAACAGGGACAGAAGGGAGAGCAGTGGAGCTCCCTGCAGCTGGTGGTTTTGTATTCTAGATGCTTCCCTAGAGCTGGTGCTGGAAGTCAGGGAGTCGGGTGCAGACTCCAGAGGGAGCAGGCTGTGTGGCAGTGCTGCGGGGAGAGGCTTCCCGGGATGGTCCTCCTGCAGGGAAATGCCATCCTGCTGGGATGCCTGAGACACACAGAAATTAGGGACCAGAGGAAAGCTCAGGAGGAGGCACCTCTGGCCAAGGGGGGTCAGGACAGACTCGCTTTGCTCCTGTGTGGGTCCCTGGGGATAAGGAGGGCCCCCAAAGCTCCTCTAGCTACACGGTTCAGGGCTTTCTCCTGAGGAGTCTAGGTCAAGCCTCGTAAGGAGGGACATGCACTCTCCAGGCCGGCTAGGGGTGGGGTCTTTGCAGTGGGGGCAGTGCCAGGCACACGTCCGCCGGGCCACGAGGAGCTGGCCGGCACGTGTCCTCCGCTTCCGTCACGTGGACTGCAGGCTGCGAGGAGACTTTCCACGCGGTCGATCCCACCCACGAGTGGAAGGCCTATTAACTCGCATATTAACAGAATAAAACGCCGCGAAGCGGCTCTAATCTGTTCTTGTTGCCTTAGACGCGCCCCGTGAAGTAGGGCAAATGTTGATTTTTCTCTTCAGGAAACACAGTAATACATTAAGGCAATTCAGGTGACAAGCAATTAGCTGTGGCCCAGTGGCTCCACAAGGCCCCTCGGCTGCCCTGGCCGGCTGCCCGCCAGCCTCTCCGTCTAGCTGTCCTTCGCCTGTGTCTGTCTGTCCATCAGCCTTCCTCTGCACTTGGGAAGTGGGTGGGAAAGGCCGCTTCTGACGGGCTGGGAGGCCCACCTTCCGCAGCGCTGCCGGGGCCAGTGGGCGCCCGTGCCGCCGCTCCCTTTGCACCCAGCCTCGGTGGGTTTTGAGACGAGCATACAGGCTGCGTGGCGGCCCTCGTGCCACCTCCTCTCCTCCTGGTGAGCTGGACGTGATGTGGCCCCAGGAGGACCTCCTGACTGGACGTCCACTTCAGCACGGGGTCCCCGGAGCTGCCAGGCTGGCCGGTCCTCTCCCAGGCGGGGGGCCGCCGCAGTCGGGCACAATTGCCACTTTTAGCAGGGGCCGCAGTCAATTAGGGGTGGCAGCGTGAGCGCCCGGGCATTCCCCATTCCCGGGACAAAGGAGAGCCCGCCGGTCTCAGGACCCAGGTGGAAGCTGAAGCATTCCCTCCCCCAGGCTCCGTCCGCCTCGTCCCGTACGGTCTCCCTCCCTCTGGCCTCGCCTCTGCTGGCGAGGACCCTGGCCCACCTCAAAGGCGCTGTTTCCACATTCGCCGCACCCTCAGGTTCTGGCAGGACTGGATTTGGGGGGTCAGGGCGGGGCATTCTGCTTGCAGCCCGCGGCTGGAGAAGCGCCCTGCATCTCGCTAGCCCACTTGCCCTCAAGGGAAGGCAGGCGCCGGTGCGACCTGGGACCCCGTGGGCCGGGCCCCCCAGTCCACAGGCGCGGAGACCCTCGGAGCAGGGCAGAGAGGAAGCAGCCCCCCCCCCGGACCGCCGCTTTGCTCTTGGGAGTTGGAAACAGCCCCTTGTGCTTAGGGACAGCGCCGGGCTTGCCTTTGATCCTTCGTCGTTCCCCCAGGAGCTGAGTGTGTCACTGTCGGGGCTGCTTGGGATTCAGGGGAGAGGCCTGGGAGAATTAGGGGTTCCGGGTTCGGGCCGCTGAGCCGTGGTAGACAACGGCACCCTTCTGCACCCCGAGGTCCAGAGCCGTGGGAACGTGTGAGGACTTGCTGGGACAGCCCCCAGCGCCCGCCGCCGCTGGCCTGGTGCGGGGTAGGTGGGGGCTGGGAGAACGGGGGCCACCGGAGGAGCTGACATCCACGCGGCTCGGCCCACGCCGGGAAGCTGCGGGGAAACGGAGATGAGAGGGTGCAGGCCCACGTGTGAGGGCTTTGACACAGAGGAGGAGAGCGGGAGGCTGAGGAAGGGGGCCCTGACCCCCAGGGCCTGCTCCCTGGAGCTGAGGCTGTCACTTGTGGGGACAGGGGCTCTGCGGCTGAGGGGACGGGAAGGGCCTTGGGGTGGGGCGGCTGTTCTGGGTGACCCAGGGGTTCCCATGATGGAGAGGTGGAGGGGGTCCGCTGCACAGAGGGGGATGCCGTGAGAAGACGGAGGTGGGAACGGAGGGCCGTGGCCCCTCCCAGGCACGCCAGGAGACCCCTGCTGCTGGAAGAGGCAGGGAGGACCCTGCCCTAGGGCCTCGGGGGGACGCAGCCCTTGGTTTTAGCCCAGTGAGGCCCGTTTCATAAGTGAGAGAATAAGGTCTCGTCTTGTGAAGCCTCCAACTTCGTGAGAATTTGCCCCAGCAGCCACAGGCAGCTGATGCAGGAGGGAGGTGGATCGCCCGTGGAAGCTGGTGAGAGCAGGCGGCGGAGCGGAGGGGCTGCAGCCTCCCCCAGGCCGGGAGGTGTTCTCCATCAGGTGGGAGACCTGCCCAGAGAAGCAGGGCTTTGCCCACCTGTCTTCCCCTCGAGATCTCTCTGGAAGGGGAGGCTGCTGCTCGTCTGCCTGAGGCGACACGCACCTCTCCCAGGATCAAGCCCCCTCCTCTCCTCGGCACCAGCTCAACACTGAGGTTAGGAAACAACGGCTTCCAGCCGGGAAGGGGTCAGCCCGTCTGGGAGGAGAGCCGGAAAGGCTGCAGGACGAGCTAACGTGGATGGCAGGAGGCAGGGGTCTGTGTGTGCAGGAGCACATCCCGTGAGACAGGATGCACCCGACACCAGGACCCCGGGACCCAGTGCCTGGGTGGCCTGGGATGCTTGGGGAAGGCTGTGGCCCAGGCTGGACCGCTGGAAATGCAGTACGTTCGTGGCAGCTGGTGGAAGAGGGGGCCAAGGGCTCAGAGATGGACGTGCTGGGGGGCAGCTGGCCAGAGGCCACTGTGACTAAACCCCATGGGAGGGCCCGGGGTGCTCTGTGACCTAGGCCAGCGATGTCCAGACGTGCGGAAGCTCATTGGTGCCACCCCTGAGGTCAGGGTGAAGAGCAGAGGTGCTTCTGCAGAACTGGGCTCCCTGGCAGCAAAGGGGTGAGGGGATCCCCCAAATGGAGAGGTCAAGGGCAGGACTGAAGGATCAGGGGAAGAGTGGGTGCCAGCTTTGCACTGCGTGGCAGCCAGGGGCCCAGAGAGGGTGAGGAGGTTGGACGTACAGCAGGCGACCTAGGGACAGGACGGACGGGCAGTCGGCAGCACCCTGCCAGCGTCCACGGTCAACAGGAAGCAAGGCCTATGGACAGCCGCCCCACAGCACAGGACCCTGCCCAGCTCCAGCCCGAGCCAGTGCCTGCCCCATCGATGGAGGGAGCGGCTGGGCCACAGCAGGTCGGACCCCAACACCAAGGCAAGTGCCAGCAACGACACCCGGGTCCTTGGGCAGGTAAATGGATGCCTTCCCATGTGGCAGAGGAATCCAGGATTGCCGGCAGCCAGTCTTCAGGGATAGACTGTCGCAGGATGCCCTGATTTCAACACTCCCATGGCCACAGAGCTGTAAGCTGGCACCCTAATAAATCCCATCGTAAAAGCCAGCCCACTTCTGGGATATTGCGCTGGCAGCCCTTAGCAAACTGAAACTCTGGCTCCTCCTCTTACGTGGTCCCACCTGTGTCAGGTGGACTAACTCTCATATTGTGGTCCATGAGAGGTGACACATCACAGATTCTGGGGAGGGAGGCGTCTTTGAGGGCTGCCGTTCTGTTTAGCGCCGTCTCCTCATCTATGCCGTGCTGTCTGCTTTCACCAAGTCCCCTGGCTCTTTCTCAGGGTCCTTTGGAAGCTAATGGCACCAGCAATTCCACGGTGAGCTATTTCTTCTACGACTTCCTTTATGCTCCATGCAAATGCTGAGGGTGAATGGGTCATAGAGGAAGGCGCTGACGAGGGTCGCTGTGTCCTTGAGGAGGCTGCAGTTCATCTTCCCAGGAAGGAGCCTGATTAGGACTGGAGGAGCCATCCCAGAACCTTGCACTGAAGCAAATGCCCCTGAGAGTCCTCCACGCTTGGGGCCCCACTGCACACACATGGATCCTTGCTGCAGCAGACCATGGGCTTGAGGAAATGCGGCTGCCAACCCTTGGGCAAGTTCTGCTGCAAGAAGCAGGTGTGAGGGGTGGAGAGCCCAGGACACAGAGCCCGGGACGGAGCTAGAACACCTGGGCTTCCGGGCTGGCCTCTGCCTTGATCTGGCCTTGACCAGTTTCTCTTCTCTTCTGGGCCTCAGTTTATTCACTGTTTTGGTTTGCTAAAAGTGGAGGAAACAATATACCAGAAATGGGTTTGTCTTTATAATGGGATTTATTAAGTTAAAAGCTTACTGTTCCAAGCCTGGGAGAAGTGTCCATCAAGCAAAACCGTCTCCCTGAAGGCCGGCTGCTGGCGATCCTGGACTCCTGCCACGTGGCGAGGCACAATGGCGGCTTTGCCTATCTCTGCCTTCTCCTCCAGATCACTTTCTCCCCATGCTCAGCTGTGGGTGATCAAGCACATGGCAGGGAATATTCATCTCTACCCTCTCCTCTGGACTTTGTTGCTTCAACTTCAGGCTGCTCTGTCCGTGGCTTTTCTCTCTCCTGGATTTAGTGATTTCAACTTCTGGAAGTTTCTCTCTGTCTCTAAGTCCTTCTTTCTGTGTCTGCAGCTTTTATTCCTGTGTTTATAAAAGACTCCAGAAAGAGGATCAAGACCTGCCCTGGGCTATGCCCTACTGGAGCAATCTAATCAAATGGCACTTAACTGATCAAATCTAAACAAAGTTTAACAATAGGTTCAATTAAAGAACATAATTTTCTGGGGACAACATAAAAGACTCAAACCAACATGCTCACTGAATGAAGGCCTTGCAGAGGTTTTTATGCACACCCTTCCTTCTCCTTGTCCCCCAGGTTCTTACTGAGCAGTTACTCTGTGCCTGTCACTAACCACTAACCACATTTTAATGAAGCCTTGTGTTTTAGTTTTCCAAAGGGCTACTGGTGCAAAGTATCAGAAATGGGTTGGCTTTTATAATGGGAATTTTATTTAAGGTAAAAGCTTACAGTTCTGAGGCCCTGAAATGTCCAAATCAAGGCACCAGGAGAGATGCTTTCTCACCAAAGTCTGCAGCCACATAGTGAAGCAAGGTGGCAGTCGATCTCTGTGGAGGTCTCTGCCTTCCCCTCCAGAATCTACCATATCCTGGGCAACCAGGCATCAAGCTTGTCTTTTACCAGGCCTCCTTTCTCAGTCTTTCCTGCTCTGCTTTCTTCCCTAGTTCAGCTGCAAACTTTCAGGCATATGGCTCATCTCTCTCTGGACCTCAACTATTGGAGCCTCTCAGGAGTTTCTTTCCTTGTAGCTCAGCTGTGGATGAAACTGGAGTCCTTTTTCTCATATGGCAGGCTCAAATATGGTGGCTTTCTCTGTGTCTCTTTCTCTGTATCTCCATTTATATAAGACCCAGCAAGAGGGTGGAGGCTGAAGTTGAGTCACATCTCACTGATGTGGTCTAATCAAAATACCTAACTGACCTTATCAAGTGATCTAATCAAAGTTCTCTCAACTGAATTTAATGCAATCAAAGGATACCATACCCAGAGGAGCAGATTAATTTAAGAATATAATCTTTTTGCTTTTGGGATTCATAAAGTAATTTCAAACTGTCACAGCTTCTTTATCTTTTTCTCATTTAATTCTCACAGCAGCCTGTGTTACAGGTAAGGGGGAGAATGTGGGGGTTATAGCTAAGGCCATGCAGGTGGGCAGTGGCGAGGTGGGACTTGAACTCAGTGCACCTCAGTGGTTCCTCTGTGGCTGTCTTACCAGGCCACATGCCAGGCCCCACACAGCAGGTTCCACATGGGATGTCCCATGTGGCAGTTCCTATGTGGCAGGTCCCATGTGGCAGTTCCTATGTGGCAGGTCCCACATGGAAGGTTCCATGGGACAGGTCCCACAAGGCAGGTCCCACGGGCCAGGCCCCACACCACAGGTCCCACATTGCAGATCCCACACAGCAGGGTCACACATGGCAGGTCCCATGTGGCAGGTCCTATGCTGGGTGGTGAACTTTGACCTCACCTCCTCCCTGGACCACTGCTGGTTGGGTGGCCCAGGGCAGGCACCGCTGCTGTTCTCTGGTCCCTGCTGGAGGAAGTGAGGAGGGAGGTGGCATTTCCAAGGTTGCTTGTCCATTGGGCAGACACATACCCAAAGGAGCATCCTTGAGCCCTGTCTCCTTCAGCCACTCAAACCATGACCCATGGCACCTCCTTGTTGGTTGCCAGGGCAGCTGGACTCCAATCTGACCCTGGTGGGCCAGCCAATGTAATGTTCTGCAAGGGCCACGAGCCAGGCTGGGGAGAAGAGACATGGTGCTGGGCAATGGCAGGCACTGCCTCCCACCTGGCGACAGGTGACTGACGATCCAGATCATCTGTTTCAGGGCAGAAGGGCCAGACAAACCATGCACTGTGTGCCCTCGGGACCCTGGTTTAGTTTGCTAAAAGCTGCCAAGAGCAATATACCAGAAATGGCTTGACTTTTACAATGGGGATTTGTTAGCTTGCAAGCTTACAGTTCTGAGGTCATGAAAGTGTCCAAATCAAGGCCTCATCAGGTGATGCTTTCTCCCCCAAGGGCATGGAGGCATCTGCTGGTTTCTCCCTTCTCTTCCGGGTTTTGTTGACTCAGCTTCTGACTTCCTCTCTCCTGGTTTCCATTGGTTACAGCTTCTTGCTCATGTGGCTTCTCTCGCTGGTCTGTATTCTGTAGATTTCAGTTTCTAGCTTCTGGGATTTTCTCTTTCAGATTCTGGGGGAGTCTCTCTGTCTCTGTGGCCCACTTTCTCTGTATTCATCTGTTTATAAAGGACTCCAGTAAGAGGATTAAGACCTGCCCTAGGTCATACCATAACTGAAGCGACCTAATCAGAGGTGCTTAACTGAAGGGATTTAATCAAAAGTCCCACCTGTAGTGGGTCACACCCACAGGATTAGCTCTAAGGATGGGATCTCTGCGTGCATGCAGTCTCAGAACGGCATGGGGAAGCCACAACAGGCCCCTCTCACCAGCAGCACTGCTTTGCCCCAGCTGCCCTGGCTGCCTGGGAGCATCCGCCCAGCGACCGAGGCCGCTGCTCAGCCGGGCAGCCAGGCAACGCTGCCCCTCCACATGGCAACTGTCCTGTTGAGGGCTGGCCATGGACCACGCCTGGTGGCCTTCTGGGTGGTGGGCTCCAGCACATTCAGATTCAAATCGCTACAGAGAGGCTTTCGGGATGGGCGGAGCTGGGGTGTCTCCCGGGTTTGGTCTCCCACCTCTTGGCAACCCGGGCTTCCTGGATGCTGAGTTGCCCTCAGGAGGCAGGGGCAGCCTATTTCCACAGCCCACAGGGCCCTGTCAGGACAGCCTGTGTCCAGAGTCACAGTCAGGGCTCAGCACACGTGGAGAAGGTTCCGAGGGCTCAGAGAGAGGCACTAAGGTTCTTGAGGTCATGTGCAAGCCAGAGTCTCAGGGGTTAAAGCCCGACTCTGCGGGACCCCAGATGTGCCTGCTCCCTGCTTTCTCCCCACGGTACTGCAGCCCTCCTCACTGGCCACACATCAGGTCAGACTAACCATGAGGGGTGGTGGCATGTGGTGTCCACCCCTGCCCAGCCACTCTGCATCCTCAAAGCCCTGCCAGCAGACGTCCCCTCTCATGGAGAGGACACAAACAGACACGTGGTGGTCCACTCAGACCACCTGCCTCCTCCAGGAAGCCCCGTAATGCCCTGCAGGGATACTGAGTCCCACTGCCCAACCCTAGGGCACAGTGTCCAGGCTCAGGTCAGAACCTCAGCCCCTCCAGGAGTTAAACATCCATGCGAAATGCATCTGGGTGGGTGTAGGTAAACCCACCAGCTGATAGGTGTTGGGAAAATTCCCAGAGACTCATGGGAAGGGGTGTGGGGGGCACATGGGGGGGACATGTGTGGGACGGGAAGCATGGGGGGGAGGTCGGGGCTGTGCAGGCAGATCTGGGGGCCATGCGGGGGAGGTCAGGGGGCACACGGGAATGCCCCTCTTGCTCCTTGCCCGAGGATCCTGAGTGGCTAGGCGGGGGCCCCTGTGTCCTTGGCGCTTCCCGAGGGTCCGAAGAGCACCTGGGGGCCCCAGGAGGGTGGGGCGGTGGTGGTGAGGAGGGTGTCGCTGGAAAGAGGCGCCCACATTCCAGCTTGCCACGTGACGTGGGGCAGACTCGTGACCTTTCCCTCCGAGTGGGGGAGAGACTCTCTGCCTCCCTGGACGGCCCTGCGTCCCCCTGGGGGCACATGGGAGCAGGCAGATGTCCCCACGCAGGTGGCCTGCGCAGCCTGACTTCCAGCTGGCCTGGACGTCTGGGCTTCTCTGCAGAGGAGCTCTTGGCGGAGCCCCCAGGCTGGGGCCACAGAACCCGTCCCTGAGCTCCTGCTGCCACCCCTGCTGCCCTGGTGCATGTTCAGCTCTGGAGAGTGGCCAGGCCTGCCTCCTTCTCCTCTGCAAAGAGGGATCTGCTCCTGCTGGGCCTTCCCCCCGGAGCCAGCACAAAACCACCTGATCAAACATTCTTCCGAGCCGAGGCTAAGCAGGGATTTGACTCGTCAGGTGTACTAATAAAGCATGGCTTCAACTGAGGCCTCTTGGAAAACATTAAAGGATTATCTTCTCCTTGAGATGTCCATTAGCTCCATCAGAGCTCTCAGCTGCAGCCCGAAGCAGGGGAAGCAACAGGGACTTGTTGAGTCAGAAGCAGAAAAATAAAATGCTCAGACACAGCACGGTGGCTGTTAAGCTCTTTAGCGAGTCATCCAGAGCACGGAGTCTATAAATCCTTGACGCTAACAGGCGAGCAAACTGCCCTTTGAAATCCCTCCGCTTCTGGCATTTGCATCTATATCTTCTGAGGTCTTTGTGCCTTTCCAAACTGGGTGAGACCCAATTCCCTCAGAACTCAATGTGGCTCGTTGGTCTGTCTGTCTGTCCTTCGCACAGGGCCTTCCCTTGGATGAGGCCCCGCGGGAAGGTTCCCTAGAAAAGGTACAGATGAGAGAAGCGCCTGCAAAGTGGCGCATCCCACCTGCACAGAGAAACAGGTCAAGGCGAGCACTTGCATGCTGGCAGAGTCACCTGCTCGGCTGGGCCTGGGGACCGCAATGGACCTTTCCGGCAGCTTCCTTCAGGGAAGGAGTCAGAGGTTCCAGTTGAATGCGGGGATCACAGAGGGCCTAGAGTGCTGCCTTCATGCAGCAGAGCTGAGAGGGGAATTTGGGGGTCTGAGGGCCTGGACAGGTGTGGGTGGAGAGCTGGGGGAGGCCATGTGTGTTGGCGTCTGGGAGGGACCCTCTGCTGGGAGGGGCCCAGGTGATGCCTCTGGTCTCTGCAACACTGGGAAGCAGATCAAGACTCATCTAATGAGATCATTCAGTCAGCAGAGATTTATTGAGTGCCTGGTGTGTTCCAGAAATGTCTGTCTGCTCGATGTAGGGAAGAGTGTGCTCGTAGTCGCCGTCATTGTAGTTAGAAGGCAGTGAGGCCCGTGGTGCTGAAAGGACAGGAGCATCTCGAGGGCTCGATGGAGGAGGAGGGCTGGACAAGGTCACCTAGAGGTCACTCCCCACATCCAGCGCGGAACGAACTCCCGCTGGAGTCTCACCCACACAGCAAGGCCAGCACTGGGCTGTTTCTCTCCTGAGAGCAGAGGAGGAGGCTTTGTGCAACCAAGACCACTCTAGGCTCTGGGGGCTTGAGGAATGGGGTGGGATGGAGAAGGCAGGATTAGTCTTGTCGGTGAGGGCTGAAGACAAGCCTCACGCTTAGACAAACGTGGCTTCACAGGCCGAGCAGGTGGCTGTGGGCATCCCCAGGTGTGCGAGGAGCTGATGAACGAGGCCCAGAAGCCTCAGCTCTGGGCAGATGCCCCACTGATGCCACTTCTCTCCTGCCCTGTCCCCGCTCTCCTCTGGGGATTCTTTGTCAGCCCACATGTAGGGTGGGAAGAAGCTGATGCACGAGGAGAGAAAGCAGGCCTGAGCCTCATGCCTCAGCAGGAGCGTGTTTGTCTTGGCCAGTGGCCTTGGCCTGGACATGTGGCCCCAGGGCCACACGGAAATCACATGGTTAGATCCTCCCTTGGGCCCAGGGGCGAGGAAGAGCTGCGGCCAGGAGGCCGGGACCAAAATCTGCAGTCTCTCTGACATCAGATTCCAGCGTCTGCTGATGGGCAGCCCTTCTGTCGGTCTTGCGTGGAACGAGATGTTTCTGTGGCCAGCAGACAGGGAGGTCTCCAGCCAGAGCTTCTCTAGAGCTCTTCTGGATTTCGTTTCCTCTGCCAATGCACCAATCTCTGACTTCTTCCTCTGATTTTTGAGGAAACCATCTCAAGTCGGACTTACATATCACTGGATGAGTTTCTTATTCCACTTTTACTCCTTATCTTCCATGAAGTTTTCTAAAATTGTGAAATTTCTCACCAATACCTAAGGGGACATAACACATGTATTTGCACACAGGAGAGTGCAGTGAAGGCTCGCACCTGCCGCGCAGGGTAAGGCAGGGGAGAGTCCAGGTGTGACAGGCATTCTCTGACGGCTGCCCCTTGGTTTGAACCGTCAGAAGAAACATCAGTCTTGTTGGATCTCTTACTGATTTTTAGAGTTTTGCCTATGTGAATGTAGGATTTTACGTTTTGCATGGCTTGAACGTTATATAAGTGGAATCATACTATATATTTTCTAACAGAACTTGCTTCTTCCCCTCAGCAGCATGTGTTTTTGAGATTCATCATGTTGAAGTACATAGCTGCAAATCATTTTCCACTGTTTTAAACGATATTGCATTTTTGTGTGTTCCTTGGTTGCTTAGTCTGCTTTAAACTTTTCTTCTTCAGGTCAAAGTTGCTCATGATCAAATCTTCTAGTATCCTTGAGAAAGACGAATTGTAGTCATATATGCATTTTATTCGGAACACCACCATTTTGTGGTGGAAAGGAAGCCACAACAGAAGTAGCTTTGAGCATAGGGGCTCCGGGGAAGGCAAAGGGTCTTTACAGACACAGAGGGGAAGTTGGCTTGACTCCCACTGATTGCACAAGGGTATCTCCAGCTCTAGGGTGGGTTTAGGGCAGGTGGGCCTTATTTTGTATCTGGTCAAACGTAAGGAACAGGGACTTGCTAACTCTCTCGGTTGGCTGCTTGGTGGGGATTTCAAATTTCAACAAAGAGGAAATTTCAGAAGGTATGTTTGTTTGTTTGTTTTGGCTCCTCAGAAATCCCATGGAGCTTTCTCCATATATATATATAAATATATATATATATATGTATATATATATATATATTTTTTTTTTTTTTTCCATCCTTTTCCTTTCTTGTCTCCCTGATTTGTCCATTTCTGAGAAAGCCTTATGATCATCCCCACCTCCCCTGGCTGGTTTGTCTGTTCCTCTCACTTCCATCAAGTTTTGCTTCCCGTATTTTAGTGCTATGTTAATAGGTGCATACAATTTAAAAGTGTTAAAGCTTCCTGGTAATTCGAACCTCTTGTTGTCGTCCTGAGTTTGTGTATGGGGATCCTGGGATTTGAGCCTAATGCCTTGACTGGAGGTCTTGAAGTGAGAGTGGATATTTGCTGCGTGTAGGAGGGACATGAACGTAGCGTGTGGCGGCAGCCCTGGGAAGGCTGCGTTCTCGGCCCCACACCGTCAGCTCCCTGTTCTGGAGCCAGAGGCCCACCTGCTCCTGCTGGCATCACGAGCAGAGCACATTTCTGCCCATTGGCTTTGGGCGTGGCCACGTGGCTTGCCTTGACGACAGGTCTTGTAGGGTTTTAGCACCTGCCATTGATCATTCCGAGGTCATTTCATTAGGGATTAAAGATGATTTCCTAACTCTGCCATTCCTTTTCATTTGTTAGTTGGAATTTTCTTGTAGTAGACACTTTTTCCTCCTCAGCCATTTGGTCAGCCTGAAATAGTTTGTTCAAGAAAGGCAGGAAAAGGTTTTGATTCTATTCCTTCGTTTATCAATTTTTAATGGAAATGACTTGGGGCCCTCACAACCTCCAACAATAACCGCTGAATTTCTTGGTTTTAAGAGTTATTATGAACTCACAGATTTTATACATTTGATATATGTCAAAGCAATGCAATAATTATTCTTTTTGATGCCCAAAATTTTCCTTTTAGGTTGTGGGGGGGCCCTTTACCCTGACTCCTGTGTATTCTGACACAGCTCAATTAATACTTAATAGCTGCCTTGCCTTCTGACTTTTAATCGTGTACATTTTCTGCCCCCTTAACCCCAGTCTGGAATTAGCCCTTTCTCCATGGAGCCCTGTTTCTTTTTGATGGAAATAGTCTTTAGAGAGTAATATCTGCCTATTAGAGGTGCCTGCTGCTGAGAGGCTTTCATTGCTTCTTTTACTTCTGAGACAAAACCATTAGTTCAGGCCAAGATTACAATTCAAATGTATTGTTGCATTTCTATCTTTCCCCTTTTATGCAGGAAATCTTGTTTCCTAAGTGTTACAGATTGGTTTTTCCTATAAGATACATATAATAGTTCAAAACCAGGCCAAAATTACTACCAGCCACGGGGCTACCAAGTGTGGCTCGTGACTGCTCAGCTCTTGGCATCCTCTGAACGGCCGCGGGGACCACGAGGCAAACACGCTGTGCTTTCAGCTCGTGAAATCACTCTCATCTCTGCGTGGGTTTGCCACCCACCTAGACGCATTTGTCTCAGTTTGCTTCCAAATTCTTGGGGACCTGTTTCCCTTTTGACTTGCTTTAGTCTGTTGTTATGTAGAGTGCTGATATGGTTCTAGAGCTGGGACCAGGGAACAAGGCGCTCTCGGACTCTCCCTTCCATTCCGAGGGCTTCTACCCAGACTCCTCCCTTCGCCCCAGGCAAATCTTTTAATATTAGGTTTTGGTGTTATCACTGTATTGTTTCTTTTGAAAATATAATCAAATATGAATTAGATTTGTGTTACGCCCTTTATTTGCATAAAAATTAGCATTCCATAAATACTATTCAGAGCCTTGCCTTAGTCACTTAAAATATACATTGTAGATCTGTCCATATTGGGTTGTTGTGATTGTCCTCATTTCCTTACTTTCTTCTACTACTATAACAGTGGTGTATGCTGGTAAACGTTAAACAACCCGATCTCTTGGAAAAATGTGACATATTTTGCTGAAAAAAATAGGATGCTTAGCATACTCTTGACAAATAATAATTCAACATGTAATCCTCTTTATTGTTAAATTCACATGTCCAGTTGATTCTCACAGAATGTTTCTCTTGATTTTGGCTGAATTCTTGGTCGTAGCCAACCTATGGTTGCGACTTAGCTATAATTAGAAAAAATCAGGCTATGAATAAATACTTTCACAAAGAAGCAATTTTTTTGACTTGAAGAAGTCGCTCCAATTCCTGATGAATGGGTTTACTTTCAATATAGACGGTGGTTGTAGTTTTCCTTTGTGTTAACGCGTCAGATGAAAGTAAACTAGCAAAGATGAGGGTCGGAACTCTGCTGGCCCTGACAGTTAACCAATGTCTCTTCCATGGCAGTATGAGCTGCTGCTGCTACTCTGCCTGCGGCCACAGTGCATGTTTCAGTCTCTGCAGCCGCTGTCTGATGACGGACTCAGAGACAGTTCTGCTGTTAAAATGGAGCACAATGAACAGGTTTGGGCATGCATCACTTCACATGGGCCAGCGTTATCTCTGGGATAGATTCTGCAAAGTGGCACTGCTGACCTCTGCCACTTTGCTAAATTCTATATGTGTACTGATTTTTCACTCTTCTTATGTGCTTTCCAGCCACACCATCATAGCATCTGCAAACAGAGATAGATTTCTCTCTTTCCAGTTCTTAACAGTCTCCTTACTTCCTCTCATCTAATTTCAATGGCTGTTACCTCCATTACAATGTCATATAGTAGTGGAAAGAGTGGGCAGCCTTATCCTTTTTATGCATGTCGTGAAAATCCTGTGGAATTTCTACAACTAAAATGCTGGCTTAAATTCTATTCAGTTTAAAAACTAAGCATCAATGTTTAGTTCACTGAATTACTATTTCCAGTAAGGAATGAGTATTGAATTTTGTTGAATGACCTTTTGGCATTTATGGAAATGATCATATGTTTTTTTGTTTTTTTTTTTTTTGTTTTTTTTTTTAAGATTTTATTTATTTATTAATTTATCCCCCCCTTGCTGCTTGTGCTCGCTGGGTCAGCTAACCACGCCATGCGGGCGGGCTTACCTTCACCAGGAGGCCCCGGGAACCAAACCCAGGGCCTCCCATATGGTAAACGGGAGCCCCACTGATTGAGCCACAGCCGCTTCCCAGATCATATGTTTTTTACTTAGATTAATTAATATGAAGGATGAATCAGATTACTGTATTTCCTGACATTGAACCACCCTTGCCTTCTTAGGAAAAAAAACAATTATCAGGTCACATGGAATGTTTGAGGTGCAGTTGGAGTTTCTTTGCAAACATTATGTTGTGTTGCTTCAAAACTTTCTAAAAATTCTATTTATTATTTTGCATCAATACTTTCAAAAGTGATAATAGTCTTATTAATTCATTAGGTATTAAAGATGATTTTATAATTCTGTCATTCCTAGTCATTGTGAATCTTTTTCAGATATGGGTATGAATACCAACCTTGATTCATAAATATAATTTAAAAATTATCCTTCTATTTTATATGCTTTTAAATATTTTACATAGCAGTGAATTTAGGTACTAATAGATTTGACAATATTTTCTTGTGAAATAATTAGGTCTTTGGTTCATGGGAAAGTTCTTTGCAATGTTATTTCTTATTGAAAATTGATCTGTTTAGACTTTATATTTTGACTTGAGTAATTTTTCTGTGAATTATTTTTTTTCTCTAGAAAATTGTCCACTTCAATTAGCTCTTCAAATTTTTTACATAGAAATGTGTTCATTTTAAAGTTTTTCCCCCTTTTTATGCTTATTTTCTCCTTGTCTTTTCCTATTTTGTATATTTGTCCTTTTAAAAAATTAGGTTGTTCTCCAGACCTAGCTGTCAATTCCCTCTGTTTATACAGAGGACAGAGGAAATGGTCGTATACTACAAGTTCCCAGTTCTTCAACCAATGATTATAAGGAAAAGAAAGGAATAGAGGGGAAGACAGTAGAATAAAAGAAAAAAAAAGATGTATCATATTTTAAAATAAACCAAAACTTGAAAGAAATGTCTATTTGATTAATGTAGTCATTCTATAGTTTTTCTTTGCTATTTTCTCTTTTAATCTTTATTACTTCCTTCTGTTCCTTTCCTGGCACTTTATGGATATTTTTCTTACTTATTAAACTTAATGCTTATTAAAAAAATTTCCATAATAATATTTATTACTGTGAATTTTTCTCAGAGCACAGTTTCTGCCGGGTCCCATAGAATTTGGTTTTATGTTTTTATTATTGCTATTTATCAGATATTCTGCAATTTTTGTTTTAAATTTCCCTCTTTGGTTCATAATGGCATAATATCAGAGGATTAGTTGTTTCATTGTGGTCCAATAATGTGGACGGTGATTATGAATGTACATGTGAAAGAAGAGTTCACAGTTTAGAATTCAAAGTATATCTCTACTATCTAAGTACTGTTTGTGTTTTCTTTATGCTAACTGCTCTTTTGAACATTTGATATGTTTTTCCTTAAATTAGGTATATTTGTATATTTCTCTTTTTATGTCTCGTAATATCTGCTTTATCAAAACTTGTGTTATTGAGTACATGAATTTTAAGCACTTTTTTTGTGAATTCTGGCCTTTGGCCTTATACTGTGTGTGCCTCTGCCTTGTGTATAATGTCTTTTTTGTCCGAATTCTCTTTTGTTGGATTTCTATAGCATGGCATTTGCCTTCATTCTAGTTGAGGTTTCTTAGTATATCTCTGCTCATCTTTTTACATCTCCATGACTCTCTTTGTTTCTGTCACGTCTCTTGTATGTACCACAGAGTTTTGTTTTGATTTGTTAACCTAGCTGGATATCTTCGTCTTTTACCGGGGAGTCAAATCTATGCACATACTTTGATATGGCCTGTATGTTTGACTTCACTTCTGACCTATGTCTTTATTATCTTCTTCTTCAGATTAGTCTTACTTTGGGGGTATATATCTGGTGCTTAAGAATAGTTTTATATTCATCCTAATATAGTTATCTTAACACTTCCTCACTTTTTGTCTTCTCATTTATAGAAACTGTTGGTTCTTATAATGAACAGTAATAAAATTAGCTGCCAACCACTTCTCTTCTCTTCTTATTCTTTTTTTTTTTAGCATTTAAATAATGTAATGTCATCTTACTTCCAATAGGGCCATCAGTATGCCTATTCCACCTTCCATATATCCTCCTCCTTCCTTCACTTTTGTTAATTATGATTAAATTGTCACAGCACGTAAAACTTTCATACTCTTCTGTCGCCTATACACTTTGCCATTTAGGTTAGTTCTACAGTTAAGTACATTAAATGCTCACTGCAGCCCTCATGCTATCTTCTCCTGCGACTTCTTGCTTCTCTGAAGTCTTCTCTGGTCAGCTCCTCAGGGATACACTTTGAGATACAGTGCTTGAGTGCATATTTGCCCATAACTGTGTCTGTGGCCTCAAGATTTGAAGTTCAGTTTCGATAGATATAAAAGCCTTAGCTTGCATTTTTTGGGTATCTTTAATATATGTTTCCATCATCTTCTGGTATAAAGTTTTGCTGTTGAGAAGTGCCCTAACCATCTTTCTATATCTTCCTTATATGTATGATGACTTTATGTCCTCACTGCTCAGGACAGTCCTGGTCTTATCTGCTGTGCCAGGGTAAATACCAAGAGCACTGCCTTTGATCCCAGGCTTTCCACTGTTTGGATTATAAATTACATGGCCACCCTTCTTTTATATATGCTTGATCTTTCTGCCTGCATTCCCTGATGCATTTTTTCTTTATCACTGAAGTCCAATAGTTTTACCAGAATATTTTCATAGTTGGCCATTCTGGGTTAATTGTCCCAGATGCATTTGCATGAACTTTCAATATGTAGGTCTATGCTTCCTTTTTATTTCAGGAAGGATTACTTTCATGATAATGGTTAACATTTGAACTGTTCCATTGCTCTCCCCCTGCTTTGGGGGATTCCTTTTGTGTGTATCTGGGATCTTCTTTGTTCCTATTTGATGCCTGGAATTTTCTTTAGAATCTTAATTTTTGCTTTTTTATGTGTTTTCCACATTTTTCTACTTTCTAACTTCCATTTATTTGACTGTGCTATCTTTGATATTCATTCATTTATATTGTCAACTGAGGAATAACCAACCAAGTAGCAGGGCAATAAAGACATTTATTTGGGGTCTTAGAATTGCAATTTAGGGAGCACAGATTCAGGGAGCTATCCAGATTGTGTCCTGTTTTCACATGTCCAGGCAGAGGTTTCTGAAGGAAAAGAAGAAACTTATACAAGTTATCTGTGGTTGGTGGATATGTAGGACTCTCTAATCGTCCCTCAGTTTAGATAGTTAACTGAGTTCTTTATCTTGTGGTTTGTTTATGGTGTCAATATGTCCCAAGGGTTTTCAGTGACATTTTTGCTTGAAGATTTGCTTACAGTGGCAGTTTTGATATGTCTGAGACCTGCATAAGAGTAACCTCCAGAATGATCTCTTGACTCCATAGAAACTCTATTTTGTTTTATTTCTTTTAAAATCCCCCCCTTTTGATCAAGAACTTTCTCTGAAAGCATTGTTAAAACATTTGGTATCAATCCCTCAGTGCCAGGGAGGCTTCTCCCTGGGAGTCATGTCCCATGTAGTGGGGAAGGTAGTGGGTTTATTTGCAATTTTTTCTTAGACAAGGGCCATATTTAAGCAACAAGGAAGTTTTAGGGAAGTAACTGTTGTACATTAATTATAATTAGGCTTAGTTTCATCATTACATAAATAAGTTTGATAAGAGCAAGTTTCAAGATCTAGGGCTTGATGTATTAGTACACTTCAGGAGGTAGTTGCAGCTATTATTATGGAGATGAGACAGCAAATAAGGGTCAGTGTATGACTATAAAATAAAAAGGATTTGCAAGTTTTGAAATATGCTACAAATCTAGTCTCCCCAAGTTCTGAACTTTAGGCAATTACATAAGTGCTTATGGGTGCAGCCAATAACAGTGGCCCTTTTGTGGAGTCTAAATTAGCATAGATACAGCAATTTGATATATTGCCTAGGTTAGCAGTCTTTTTCTATGACTGGAAAAAAATATGGTGAATGGCAAAGAACTGAGAAGAGAGGAAAAGAGAGAGAATGAAGAGTTTAAAAGGGAGTAGGATTCATTATGGGAGGAACAAGGATGGACTGGGGTACAAAAAGAAAGGGTGAAGCAGGAAGAAAAATGCTAATAGGATAATGATGAAGATTATAGCAGATGTTATTGATGTCATTCAGTCTGATGAAAATCAGGTCTTGTCTGGTTCTTGGATTAGCTGTTCATATCAGATGCCATCTACTTCAAGGTGACTTAAGCCTAAGCTCACTGGTAAGTATTAATTATACAGACCTGGTCCTGGGTTTTGGGATAGCCATGTGCAACAGATGCCATCTACTTTCAACCTTTGTAATTTTGAGCTTTAGGTCACCAGTAGGAATGAATTTCCAGGCAAGTCTGGTACCTTTCTTTAAGTTAGAAATATGAATCCAAGAATCAATACCTTCTAATTTAGCTGCACATGGGTTAAGTGCACCTCATAGGGTCCTTTCATGTGAGGTTGGAGTGCATCTTTTCCAATATACAAAGTCACCAGGCTGAAGAAATAGTTTCTGATATCTTCATTTCCCAGAAGTGTGTTGTAAAAGGATTGTTCTACCAAGGTTTCATTTTTCTTTAAGGTTTGTTAAGTTCCTGAAAATAGGAAGCATATTTCCTTTTATGAGGCAAGCTCAATATACCAGAGTTTATTTTCATAGGTCTCCTTACTAAAATTTCAAATGGGGATAATTCGTGTTTTCCAGAAAAGAGTGCATTTTAGATTTACTTAGACTATAGGCAAGGCTTTTGGCCATGGCAGATTGAGGGAGCCCATGAATTTAGCTAATTAAGTTTTAATTACACCATTTGTTCGCTCTACCAAGCCTGAGGATTAGGGGTGATAAGCACAAGTAAAATGTTGCAAAACATACCATATTCTGCATATTGTTTTCATATTTTGTCCTGTGAAGTGGGTTCCTTGGTCACGTGAAGTTCTAAGGGGATTCTTCAATTTGGCATTATTTTTCCTAATAATTCCCTTGCTACAGTAAGCACAGTAGTTTGTCTGTGGGGAAAGGCTTCAGCCCAGTGGGACTACATACAAATCATTATTAAAATGTAATTTATAGCCTTAGGGTAATTGAATAAAGTCCAATTGCCAAATTTCAAAAGGTCCAGTAGGTAAGGGCTATGGAAAAGTTTTCCTGCATTATACTAAGGACAAATTAAACAATTGTAGTATACTTTCATGCTATTTTAGGGAATATTTTCCAGATATTGCTTTCCTAAGTTTACCATTTTATCAGTATTCCAGTAAGACATATTATGCATAATTTCCAAAACAGTTTCCTGGAGGTAAGTAGGGAGGACTGGTTTACCATTAGGAATAAACCATGATTTAATTGCAGGCTTGTAAAAGCAGCCCACGGTTTTATATTTTTTATCTCCTGAAAAAATATTTTGTTGAGTATCAAGGAGTAAATGATTTTTGGAATGTTTCAATAGAGTTATTTGGTTCAAAAGTCATTATAGAAAAAAGAATAGGATTAGAATTTGTCACTGCACTTTTTGCAGCTATACCTGCAGTGCTTTCCTCTGTATTTGCCCAAGGATGACCTGAAATTTTAATTATATCTAAAGACTTTGTTAACAGTATAGTATCTAGCAATTCCTTAACATAAGAGCTGTTTTTATCTTTCCTCTATTGGAGGTTAAACACCTCTTTGTTTCCATAACATCCCCAAATCATGAACAACCCCAAGGGCGTACTGACCATCAGTGTATATATTTGCATTTTTCCTTCTGCAAGTACACAGGTTCTTGTGAGGGCAATAAGTTCAGCTTGCTGGGCTCATGTAGAATTAGGTAAGGACTTGGCTTCTATGAGCTCTTGTTTGAGGTAATAGGAAACCATCATCATAGATTCCTGAGTTATCTCTAAGGTGGGAACCATCTGTATACCAGATGACATCTGTATGACCATTTGGGGTTTCTTATTAATCAATCTGAGGGATTAATAGATGAAGCTATGCAGTCATGGGGAGTTTCTTCAGAAATAGTGTGAAACAAAGTTGTGGCAATGAACAAAGGAGACATTGGGAGGGGAACATAAAAGAATTTAAGAAGTTAATCAGTTGATAGAGAGGATTTCAATAGAATTAGGGATATAAATAGTGAATTTATGTTATTAATTAATTCCCATAATTCTTCAATTGATTCTAAAAGTTTTGTCATTGCAGCAATGCATGGTGTGCGAAGGGAAGTCCCCTGGGTATGGCAGCTAATTGCTGGTTATGACATCCTAGAGGTTTATGCTTTTGTGTATGGAAACCTAAGGCGTTCCCTTCTCATTCATGGACATGGAGAAAATAAGGTAATTTTTAATCAGGGTGTCCCCATGTGGGAGTGATGAGCCAAGTATGCTTTATATCCTTGAAAGACTTTTGACTAGTTTCCTTACAAATAAGAGACTCAATTTCTTTAGCTTTAAACAAGGCATATTAAGGTTGAGCCATCAAAAGAAAATCAGGAATACAATATCTATAATATCTTGCAAAGCCTAAAAATCCTCTTAATTCAACCTGATTTTAGCAGGAGAGAAAGATAGAATGCTTTGGATTTGGCCAAGGTCTAGGAGGAAGTTGGAGGCCAGGGACAGGTGGGACAGAAAAAAATGTAGGTTAATAGGTTAGACTAGTATATAAAAGAGGGTGGCCTTTAAATTTTATTTTTTTGACCCAAAGGACAGTAATATATATGGGACTTAATTCCTTACCCTGGTGTGTTGAATCTGCTTCCAAGAGTTCCCAATTAACATCTCCCTTTTGGGAGAAAGATATGTGTATTTGGAATAATCCAAGCAAATCCCAGTTTGTTTACTGTAGTTTCAAGTCCTGGCGCCCTGAACCCTGATGTCTAGAGGGTTTCCTGGGGCTTATTTAGCTGCTGCCTTGGCTTGGGAGGATTTCTTTTTCTAAGCTTCTTTAAAGGTGAGATCTAATTGATCTGTAAGATTTACTAAATCATTAGGTTCCATGGTGGCCCATTTTAGTTGTTTACATTTCAGAGTGGTGCTTAGTTCTTCTGAAAGGCATTTAACAAAAGTAGAATTAAATAGGGGAGGGGTTTCGGAGTTAATATGGTCAAGACCTGAGAATTGTTTAACCTTTTTTCCTTTGAGCCTATTGCAATATTCATATATGGGCTTGTTGGATTTAGGTGTACATTGTTGGATTTTTCTCCAATCAGTAATTTGGGGAAAAACTTCAGGTATGTCCCCATGATGGTCCTTAGTTAGCTTAAATTCTTCAGTTTTGTCGGTAGCTCTTTGTTTTAAAAGTCATTTAAGGGATATTTCCAATTAGCTTTGTCCATCCAGATTTTGGCGTGATCTTCACCAGCAGTCATGTAAAGTAATTGGCAAATGTCTGAGTATTTAAGCTCATAAATCTGAATGATAAGGTTTAATTCTTTTGCAAAACCCACTGAGTCTTCAGTAGGATCTAGGAAATATCACTGTAGAGGGTAATTCAGCTAAGCTAGGGCATAGAGGAGGAAGAGAGGAGGGGAATGAAGGAGGGTTATAATAGTCAGAGTCAGGAGTTCTGGATAATTTTTCAAGCTTGGTAATGTGTTCAGATAAATCTTTGTTAGTATTTGTTAATTTAGTATTTGTTTCTTGAAAAGAGGAAATTTTTGAATTAGTTATACATTTGGGAGCTTCCAGGTACCAATTAAAATAAGTACGTCATTCAGGTTGCCTAGTTTTAGAGCCTCTATTTTCTAGTTGAACACACAAATATTCTAATTTAATCATATCAAAGGATCCCCACTGTGGCCACTATAATTAAAAATATTCTCTAGTTCCCAGGTCCAGCAGAATAAAATTTTACATGAGGCAGGACCATATTTTTAGAACATGAAACAAGCTTGTGTGTTAGATGGTGGTGCCCCATTTGAATCCTTCAGATCCACTGAAACCCATTCTTTTAGTTAGTTCTGACTGTGAGCAATCCTAAAGCCTCAGCCTGCAGGGAATTGTCTGGGTTTGAGGCAAGGGTGATGTTTTACAGAGTTCCTTTCATGGGATACTTGTTTTTACTTGTGCTCTAGTTTTCTGATGTACGACCAAGTATCCCTAATTTCATGGAAATTGTTTTGAGGGTGGCAGGCAACCTTGTGTCAGTCTAGCCTGTCTGT
Source organism: Tolypeutes matacus (assembly GCA_026826555.1). Lineage (NCBI taxonomy): Eukaryota > Metazoa > Chordata > Mammalia > Cingulata > Chlamyphoridae > Tolypeutes > Tolypeutes matacus. The sequence goes on along the minus strand of JAKSZT010000088.1, from coordinate 2,421,058 downwards.
GACCACCTTATCCTTTCATAGGAGTCTTTTCCTTAGGAAGTCGAGGCTTCTCATCAAAAATGTGGTGGGCACTATAATAGCATGTAATTGCCCAGCTCATGCCCTCCGTAAATAATTATTTGATTGCTCAGTCAGAACAGTGGTCAAACTGATTGTTAGGGAGGCCTCCTTCCACTGAAAAGTTCATTACCAAAGTGGGAATTTTTAAAGTCACATTTGAGTACTCACTAGGAAAGGAATTTTCCTTATATACCAAAAAGGGCAAAGACAAATGGGCTTCACAATCCCAGACCAGAACAAAACTGTTACCAGCCCAAACCAAAAGAACCAAAGTTGACAAAATGGGTTTCTGCCACAAGCCCAAATTGAAAGAACCAATGTTCAAATTATCCTTTACAAGAGGACACCTAAAGAAAGGCTAGAACCTCAACCAAAAAGAGGGAGGTCCGGGGCCAAGAGGACACACCAAGAGGTGCCTGGATCCATCTGGGAGACGATAAAACTTAAGGGACTCTTGCTGGTACCATGTGTAAATCTAACAACGGCTTTGAAGTCATGTCAGTGGTTTCTTTGGATCCCACTTCTGACACCATGTAATGTCAACTGAGAAATAATAAGGCCATAAAGGCATTTATTTGGGGTGTTTGAATTGCAATTCAGTGAGCACAGATTCATGTAGTAACCCAAATTGAGTCATGTCTTATCATTTCCAGGTAAGAGTTTTTAAAGAAAAAAAAGATTACACAAGTTGTTTGTGGTTGGTGGCTATTTGGCACACTCTAATTGTCCTTCAGGTTAGATAGCTCTTTATCTTCTAGTTTATTTATGGTGTCTGGATGTCCTTAGGTTTTTCAGGAACATTGTTGCTTGAGGCTTTGCATACTGTAGCGGTTTTGATATCTGCCTGAGACTTGCATTCCTCCAGAATGACCTCCCGACTTCATTTGAAATCTCTTAACCATAAAAACTCTATTGTGTTTTATTTTTTAACAACATGTTTGTACATGTTGAGTCTTCATTTCTGAAATAATGGTTTTTTTCTTTGAAAAATTATTTTCTGAGCTCTTTCACTCTTTTTATATCCCTTCTTGTTTAGTTATCTTACTTCTCAGCTTTTCCATTTTTATTTCTTGTGTTCTTTTGTGGCTCTATCATTTTCTTAATATCTTGTAGCTCATTTAAGATATTCAGTTCTCAGCAGCATCTGCTCAGTGGCCATATTTCCCAGTGCATGATAAAATTGACACATTATTCAGCTCATTTCCACTTTTTATTTTCACAAAGCTATCTTTGTATGGGATTTCACACAATCCTTTTCTCTTGCTCATTTTAAAATGGGATAAAAGTTTCTATATTTTAGAGGAGGTGTCCATGTGAGGGAAGGGGGTGGGCCAGGGTAGTTTTCAAAACTTCACAACTTAAAGAATCTTCTGTTATTATCAAGAAAGTGCTAAAAATTCAGGATGGCCACCTCTGCAATGCTAAAGGCATTCTGCTCAGCACCCCACCCCTAGCATCTGAACTTCTTCTCTCCTTTCCACAGTTTCACAGTTTGGAGTCTATTCTCAGAATATGGCCTCAGGGTAGGTGTCTGCAAGGAAGGGACAGGAATTATACTGAGGATTTTCAGCATCCATGAAGGTCTTGACAGCCCCAGTACCTTGTAATCTTTTCACGGGCTGCCACACTTCTTATGACCACCTAAAATTAGGGTGTGGAGCCCTCCCCTGGTCTTGCCAGTTCTTCCCATACCCCCTAGGTGAAAGTCCCACCCTGAGGAAGCTACTCATGCTTCAGGTAAGTATCTGCTGGTCTTTCTGGGTCCTCTTGCCCTAGCACAGACATAATTTTCCTTTCCCTTCCTCCTCCATCACCTCACAGCTCCCAAGCCCCAACACGTCCATGTAGTCCACCATTGTCTGGATGTTGGCCTCAGCTCTCCACATCTTGAAATCAATAGGGAGACCTGGTCAAATAGTTCTATTAAAGTTCATGTCCATGATGATTTTTATTCCCATTTTAACCATTTGTAAGTGTATAATTCAGGGCTAGTTATTACATCCACAATGTGCTGCAACCATCACTACCATCCATTTCCAAAAGTGTTCAGCACCTTAAATGGAAACTCTGTGCCTATTAAAAAGCAGTAAATTCCTATTATCCCTCCTCATGCCCCTGGTACACTCTAGTCTACTTTCTGTCTCTCTGGTTTTGCTTGTTCTCAGTATTTCATATAAGTGAAATCATGCAATATTTGTCCTTTTGTGTCTGACTTTTTTCACTCAAAAGGATGTCTTAAAATTTCATCCCTGTTGTCTCATGTATCAGAACTTCATTCTTTCTTATGGCTAAATAATATTACATTCAATGGTTAGACCACATTTGTTTACCCATTCATCTATTAATGGACATTTGGTTGTATATAATGCTGCTGTGAACATTAATAGGTAAACATCTGTGCTAGCCCTTGTTTTCAGCTCCTTTGGGCACCTACCTAGGAGTGGACTTGCCAGGTCACTGTGGGATATTTTTATTGTTCTCCTAGGTGTACCCTAGTTGTCTCTTTTCTTTCTTAGGTGGTGTACAAGATTGGTAACTTACAGGTCCACCATGATCTTCTCCAAGCAGCAATTGCTATCACTTGTGCTGCTGTTATGTCTGTCCAGTGTTCCTAGAGGTTTGTAGTTGAAGAATTTTTGGGTTCTCTTTTTTTTTTTCCCTTCATATACATGGAAATAGATGTTCCTGTTATTTTTCTTGTTGGCTCACTTTCTGCAATATTTCACAAGTTCGATCATTTTCCTGCATCCTGCTAAAGACAGACTAGCTGGGACAGAGCATATGGCCTTCCAGTTGGATTGGCTGGGCACTGTCTTGGTCCTGCCATTTATTAGCTTGCAACACTAGGCAGCTTACCCCAACTTCCTATAACATGGCTTTCCTATCCATAAAATTGGGCTAAGAAGATACATTTCCCCCAGAGGGATGCAAGGATTAAATGAGATAATTCCCTAAAGAATGCACAGTTGCAGACCCCATAGAAAGGGCTCAGTAAATATTAACTCTTATTTACCATGGAGTCTGCTGCTTTTCTGAAATTTAATTCTGATGGCTCGAGGACATAATTATTTTGTACTTTCATGATTATGTTCACTTTCCTTAGATTTGAGTGATTTTTTTACTGACCCCATGTATTAGTCAGCCATAGGGATGCTGATGCAAAGTACCAGAAATCTTCTGGCTTTTGTAGAAGATATTTATTTGGGGTAGAAGCTTACAGTTACAAGGCCCTAATGAGTCCAACTCAAGGCACCATAAGAGGTATTTCCTCACCAAACGTCTGTTGCCATGTGTTGAAGCAAGATGGTGGGCGATGTCTGTGAGGGTTCAGCCTTCCTCTTTCTCTTAAGGTTCCGTGGGTACAGCTTCTTCCGATCTCAGCTGTAGGTACAGGGCTCGTCTCTCTTCCTGCGGCTCATTTCCTTCCAGGCTCGGCTGCTCTAGTCTCTTCACACGGCCAGCTGTAAACTATCAGGCTAAAGGCTCATTCCTCCTCCTGGGGCCTCTGCCTTGTATATGGCACGGTCTCTCTTCCTCTGGGTGTCTTCTCTGTGTGTCTCTCCTTCCTGTATATCTACTTCTGTTTATACAGCCCATCGAGGGGGAGGGGACTCAAACCTGCATGCCCTAATGACGTGGTCAAATCAAAGCCCTGGTCTTGATTTAATTGAGGAAACATAAAGCCTTTGAATTTAAGTCAATCAAAGGGTGTTATGCCCAGAGGAACAGACCGGTTTACAAACATAACCAATATCTCTTTTTGAAATTCATCAATAATATCAAACTGCCATACCCCATACGGATATTTTCTATGCATGTTCAAATGTGAGACATTTGCCCGGGATTGTGCTGTGCCTACAGACGTGGCAGGTGTCATGTGTTTGCATGCAGGGCTGGGGGTGGTCCACCACCTGTGGAGTGGGCATGTGGCTCTGTGTGTGACATGCAAGCCCAGCTCCTCCTCTTGGCACTGCCCACTGAAACTGGCTCTGTGACAACTGGCTTGTCCCAGCAGTGGGGGAACCTAAGACGTAACTAAAACTGTGGGGAGGGGTGCGGCAAACACAGAAAGCCAGGTTGGCTTCCGAAGCCTGTGCTTGTGCCAACAGGGAGCCCGCGCCCGCCTGATGTGCTCTCCCATTGGAGCTCAGCCCGTTCTGACCTGCCGGTGCAAGCCCATCACCAGCTGAGGTCTGTACTGACCTCCCTGGAGCTCCATGGCCCTGCTTGCTGGGAGTTGGGGCTAAGAGTTCTTGCCGTAGAGACAGAGTCCACGGGTTTGGGTACAGTACTAGGTTGGACCCAGCTCCAGCACGCACTGCCTCCGTGCCCTTGGACTGGACTCTCCTGAGTGAGTCTGCATTTTGAGTTAATAAAATCCTTCAGAGGGTTTTGTGGGGATTAAAATGAGATGGTGGAAGTGATGTGCCTCCTGCATGCTGACTAGTAGGTGATCGATGAAAGTGGCCAATTGATCCGAGAAGCTGCCCTCCCTCCTTGCATCAGCATCGCTCCTTGGAGGATCTGCCATTGCCCTCAAGGAGTTCTTGTGCAGCTTGTCCTTGATAGTTCTTAGCAGACAATGGGTGTCGAGCAGTACAAGCTTGTTAGAGAAATGCAGGAACGAAGGAAACCTCTCTCCTTAGTGGGAAGAGCAGTGTGGGTGACTAGGACGCACAACTCCTCAGAATCCAGTCCAGGCTTGTCCTGACCATCTTCAAGGCCTTGGGGGGCACTGGGCACTTTTAAAAGCTAATTTTATTTACACACACTCTGTAACCACTGATCACTCCTCCTACCCAGGTGACCACAAATCTACTTCCCGTCTCTACAAATTTGCTATTTCCAGGCATCTCTTATAAGTGACATCATACAATATTTGTCTTACGTGTCTTGCTTATTTCACTGGGCAGAATGGTTTCAGGGTTCTTCCAGGTTGCAACATGCCTCAGAACTTCATTCTTTCTTCTGACCAAATAGCATCCCGCTGTGTATGTGGAGCACATTCTGTTTACCTGGTCATTTGTCGATGGACGCTGGGATTGTTTAGCCCTTTTGGCTGCTGTGGATATTGGTGTACAACTATCTGTCTGTGGCCCTGTTTTCATTTTCTTTGGACAAATACCTAAAAGTGGGATTGTCGGGTCATATGGTAATTCTGTTTTTAACTTTCTGAGGAGCTGCCATATTGCTTTCCATGGTGGCTGCACCATTTTACATTCCCACCAACAGGACAGTGGAGGTGCAATTTCTGCAGTCCTCTCCAACACTTGTCATTTTCCTTTTTCTCTTTTTTTTTGTAAAAAGCAGCCACCCCTGTGGGTGTGAAGGGACACCTCCCTGTGATCTGGCCTTCCTCCTGCCGAAGGTGCAGGGACTGTGATGAGGAGCGCGTGTGCGGGACGGCGGCCAGGGCCTCCGGGGCAGCTCTGAAGGCTGTGTCTCGGCTTGGCGTGTGAATCGGCCTCTCTCGGAGGATGCCCTGCAAGCCTTACTCACACCAATAATCTCATGTTGATGGACAAAATTAGTCTCTGCATTATAATGAGACTCTGCGCCTGGGAGACGGACAGCTCATCTGAAGATTAAATGAGAAAAATTGCCACTTTGGCTGGTTCCTTTAGAAACTCATTTGCATTCTGTCAGCTCCCATTATGAAGGGAACGGCAGATATTGAAGGGATATGGGGTGGGGGAGCTCTGGCCCAGCCACGAAGGGTCTGTGTGGCCGGTGGGGTGGGCTTCCTGCAGGGCCTGTGCCACCCCCCACGCTGCCCGTCCCCCGCCTCCCTGCCCGTGGCGCAGGCTGGCTGTCCCTGGAGCTCGGCACTGCTGGCGCCCACCATTCCCTTCCCTACGTGCTCTTGAAGTCTGGGGTGCAGCTTCCTGCCCTCCTTCCTTGCAGGTGAGTCCAGAAGACCAGATTCTTCTCTGTCCAGGGGTTTTCCTCTGAGCAGACTCGTCTGAGCAGGACGAGTCACCCAGGCCGGGGTGGCTGGGGGAGGAGGCCACCCCAAGAGGGTCTTTCTTCTAAGGTTGAGGGACACGTCACCCCCAAGCTCTGGCGTTGGCAGTCATCTGTCCCTTCTCGGTCCGGAGGGTGCTGGGCTCATTTGCGTGCACATCCCACTGGCCGCTGGGGGGCTGGGCAGTCCTTCCAGAGTTGGGTTCCCTGCCCGTGGCTCCCGCCGTCCAGGGGTGTGGACTGGCTTCCTGAGAGCAGCAGCGCTGGGTTCCAGGGGAGCCCTGGGCCCCATTTCTTACAGTCCAGTCTCAGAACTGACAGAGCCTGGCTCCCACACCCCCCAGCCCCCCAGGGTCCACAAGCATCACAGCGCCTGCCCAGACTCGCAGGGCAGGGGGACCAGCCCTGCCCTCGAGGGGAGGAGTGGCTGTGCACACGGACAGGGAGGGAGAGGAATTGCGACAGTCGTCTTTTCAGTCCTCCGTCCGGTGGCATAACACGGGTCCCTCGTGTCTGTCAAAGTGGCAGCTAAAATGTCCACCAGGACCCCACAGGCTGGTCCAATTACGATATCAGCTTCATGTCCAGGACCTCGTGGTTTCTTTTGATCTGGAGGCCCCACCCCAAACACACAGTCATGAGAGAAGCATAGGCAACCTCCGCCGTGTCTCCATTATGAAAGAAAGACCCGGAACGCACTCAGCAGCCACTGTTCCACGGCAGTTTGGAAACCCAGCAGGACACATGGCAACATCCCCGACTCTGGGGACAGGAAAATAGTTCCAGATTAGGGTCCATTTCTCTTCTCTTGGATTTGTTCCCTAATCCAATGTGCCATCTGCTTTGTAAATAAAGTTTTATTTGGACACAACAACTTTCATTCATTTACATATGAAGAAGTCATGCCTGTGCCTTCTTTTGAGCTACAATGGCAGAGTCAATATTGGCAAGAGAGACACGTCCCACGAAACCTAGAGCATTTCTTTTACGGCCCTTACGGAAATTCTTGCTGACCCCTGCCGTAATCCATGACTGTCTCAGCGGTGGGTTCTGCCCCCTTTCTCATAGGAAACGGCCTCTGTTTGCCTCCAGTCCCTTCCTCAGAGGCTTTCTGCCCTCAGGAGATTATTGGCTGCTTTATTCTGAACTGTCTCTTGCCCAAGCTGGTGATACTTCTACAAAAAGTCTCTTAAAAATGTGACTTTTCTTACGAATCTTATTGGGGGTCATCCCATGTCCCAAAGCCCCCAATACTTCTCTACTTCTTCCCCCACAGAGCTTCTCACCTCTGGGCACGGCCAGCTGCCGTGGGAAAAGGACTCAAGCATCTCAGAAGCCCCCCCCCCTTTTTTCTAGCTTAGAGGGTCTGACCCTTCGGGCGTTCTTACCAGGAGGTCTTCGATTCATTTCTACAGCCAAGCAGCCACACTGCGTTTCTGGAAGCCCTCCACGTTCCCACCGCCTGGGCCCCAGCAATCCTGTGAGGTGCTATAAACGGACGCAACTCTGGATTTGCTTCCTGAAGGCGTCTGACCTTCCCAGTGCCAGAGAGGTCACAGGGGCTGATGAAGGAGCAGCTGCCATTTCACTGGCCACAATCCAGGGTAAAATTAGGGCTCTCAGGGGTTTCCCTGGGCGGCCTCAACCTCCCCGTCTGTGTTCCAGCCCAAGCTGAGTCTACGCGTCAGACGCAAGGTCGGCGTCTGGGGTGCTGCCGCTGCTGTGCTAGGGTGTCCAGGTGGACTGAGGGCTCTTGGGAGCCAGACCTGCGTGGGCCGGTTCAGGAGCAGGAAGACATGGGCGAGGACAGAAACCCAGCGGCCAGCTGTGTCCAGAGCCGTGGAGGTGCCGGGCGGGGAGACACAGGTGAGCTGCCCTGGTCTGAAGGCATCCACACAGTAACGAGCCACAGCCTGTGCGAGGGCAAACGTATTTCCTTAAAACCCGAATCGCTCTTTTCCTGACGACCCCGACGGCCTCTGGCTTTGACTCTCCTGTCGGAGGAGTAACACGGGCAGATCCCCGAGTCAACCACCAAGCTAACAGCTGACATTGGCACCGACTGTAATTAAAAATTAGCATAGAAAAGTGCTTTTAGGAGCTTAGCATCGCTGGTAGGTCCTGACATTTACACATTACGCCAGGTGACAGACAACAAATAAGCCTCACATTAAATAAAGCACAGCTAATGGGCTTTAGAGAGAGGAAGATGCAAATCCATCGATTTTCCTCTCTCCTTCGATTTGCAACGATGTCTTCTGCGTAGATAAACACTGCCCATCGGGATTGTCAGCACGTCAGGCTTTCTCCACCGGCGCGCGGCCAGGCGGCTTCCGTCATCCATTTCTGCGCAGGTCGGCGACCTCTAATAGCGGCTCTGTACTGTAAGCACTTTCTAGACTCTGCAAATTGCATTACCTATTAGAAATATTATCTCCGTGCAACAAACTATCAGTTAATGATTAGCCACTTGGGTAAAACGGGTGTCAGAAAGGGACGCAGATTTCACAGGACAATTAGAGCTGGTGCTGCATGGCCGTGGCGGGTGCGGTGATCGCCCATCAGGGCGGGCTGTCGGCAAAGCAGACACTGCGCAGTCCCCCACCTCCCTCCACCCAGGGTCCCCACGGCTTTGGGGACAGACAGGCCTGCCGCATTGCCTTCTGGGCCATGATGTAGCACACCGTGGCGTGCAGGGGGCAGCCTTCGGGAGCCTTTGGAGGCACGAGACCCTCACCCAGTACGTGGGGCAGTGCGGGCTCTGGTTTCGCGGGACGAGGAAATGAAATGATGTGTTTATGGGATGCAAAGCCCAGGTGCAGAGGCGCTCAGTTCACGCCTCAAAACCTATTTATGCAGCATCTCCGGGGGCTCCCGTGTAGCGGGGGTATGTGCACAGGCCTTGCACTAGTGTAGCTGACATCCTAGGGTGGAAGGTGTGTGGGCGGATAAGAGAGGGAGCAAACCCATAGCAGAGAAGGTCTGGGTAACGGGGTGCGCCTTAAGAAATAGAAGGCAGGGGTGGGGCGGGCACGGCAGGGGAGCTGGCTCGGATGCTGTAGTCAGGGGGGCTTCCCTGAGGAGGTGATATTTGAGGGAAGTCCTGAAGGAAGTGGAGGAGCATTCGCACAGAGGGGGGATCCCAGGCAGCAGACAGGAAGGCACAGAGAGGGCCGCTGGGGTGGGCTTGCTGAGGTCGGGGGTGACAGGAGGGGCCCATGGCTGGAAGGGGTAGGGTGAAGGGAAGGGAGCAGCGGTGAGCCCATGCTGGGTCCTGGAGGCTGTGGCCTGTGGACTGGCTTCCCACTTGGTGCAATGGAGGCACCAAGGCCTCGGGCAGGGGTGGCCTGGCCTGACCAGTTGTAAGAGGTCCTCCTGGTGCCTGTGCAGGGAGAGGGAGGGAAGGGGCTGGGCGGGCAGAGCCCCCTGCCCTGGCAGCACTGCAGGAACCCAGAGGGGATGGTGGCGTCTTGGAGGAGGGGGAGAGAGCTGAGGGCGAGTGTGGCTCCGGCCCCTGCCTCGAAGGTCACTCTGGTGGCCAGGGCTCGGCCAGGGCTGGAGGCGGTTGCAGGAGAGAGAGGTCCGAGACGCACCGGCGCTGGGCCCAGCCTGGCACTGGTGGGCTGAGACGCTGGGGGCCCAAGGGGAGGCGGGTGTCTGGGGCAGGGAGCCAGGGTGGAGAGGGGCAGTCTAGGTGTGCGTGGCCACGATGCCACAGCGTGCCAGGCCGCTGGGTCCAAGTGCCAAGACCTGGTGACAAACCAGGAACTGACTGCCCCAGTCCTGGAGACTGGAAGCCTAGACCAGGTTGTCGGCAGGGCCACGTCCCCGGAGCCTGCAGGCGGCGGCCACCAACCCCGACGGCCCGTGGTCAGTCTCTGCCTCTGCTCCGTGGCCGTCTTGCTCTCTGTGTCCAAACGTCCTCTCCTTAGAAGGCCCTCAGCTCTCCGGATCCGGGCCCTTCCCCCCACTCCAGTGTGGCGTCATCCAACTCATCACATCCTCAGAGACCCTGTTTCCAATGGGGTCCCATTCACAGAGCCACGGGTTAGCACTCAAACACGTTTTTTGGGGGCCAGAATTCACAGCAGATGCCACTGAGATCCCCAGGGGACCCCACGAGGACTGGTGGATGTGGCGCAGGAGCTGGGCGTGGCTGCGCGGGCTTAATGGGACAGAGCCCCATGTGAACGGCAAATTTTACTTTGAACGACGGCATTTTATTTGGCACACTAAAGTTTTACTGCAGTAAAGGAGGCCACGATGGAAGTAGTCTGGGGGTTCCAGGATGGCAAGGGAATTTTATAGTCAGAAAAAGGAAGTTAGCCTGAGCCCCATGGATTGGACTGGGTTTGTCCCTCTCTGGGGGCAGCTTTAGGGCGGGGGCTTTATTTTGTATGGGCTTAAAGGGAATGACCTAGGGGCTGGCCTGGCTTAGCGGGTGAGCTGCTTTGTGGGCATTTTACATTTCAGAGACAATGAGGGAACTCCAGAGGGCAGGGTTTTGTTTTGGTGTTTTTTCCCGTAGCTCTGAGGGTCTCCAGGGCTTTCTCTCTACAATTTTACCCCCTGGCAGCAGAGCTTGAGGTCTCCCAGGAAGGAGTGGGCAGGGGCCTGGGGGAGGGGCCGCGGAGCAGGCCTGGCTCTCACAGGACACTCTGGCTGGATGCAGGGAGGTCAGCCCTGGGCTTGCTTTGCCCAGTTGGAAAATTCTTTCTGATGAGTGATGAGGAAACCACGGCTGTGCGAAGGCACAGCTGGATCCCCTGAAACTGCAGCCTGGCACCACGCCAGGTCTGCTCCACATGGCCAGCCCAGGCTGTGTCTGGCCGAGGCCACCAGGAGACCTTCCCGTGCCCAGGAGGGCAGGCCAGGGCCTCCCACAGAGGGACCATCACCCTGCCGGAGGGCGAAGAGGGGCAAACGGGGCAGCGGGATGGCTGGATGCTTCTGAAATGGTGCAGGAGAAGGCGGGGCAGAGGCAGGGGCAGGGGTCTGGGGTCTGCCTTCTCCAGAGCAAATGAGAACCTGGATGTGTTTGCTTATCAACGCCCCCTCTCCTGGGTCCCAGGAGGGAAGCCCCCCCAGGAGCCCGGCCCCAAGCGGGGCCGTGCCCAGTGCAGCCGACGAGCCCCCGCCCCCCGCCCCCACCTGCCTGCTCCCCTTCTTGTCCCTCCCTGAGTCTCGGGTCCCCCAGTTCCGGTTTGCTTTCCCAGGGCATGTGGCAGGAGCAATCATTCCAATCGTCGTACGTGCTAAGGGGCGGCCTGTGCATGCCACACGTAGTTTTCCACCAAAATGCCCAGGAAGTGGGGTGTTCATGAAAAGCACTATTCAATAACCAGGAGGCCGAGGGTCTGACTTCAGAGAAAACAGAAGCCATTCGACGGCAGCGCCGCGCCTCCCAGCTCACCTGCGTTCCACGCCGCCCCGGCACCCACCCCCTGTGGCCTGCCCTCTGCACCTCGCTGCCCCCTCACTCAGGGCTGCCCTGGGGCAGCGCCTTTCTGAAAGGAAATCAATCCTCGGCTTCTCAGGACAGGGCCCGGACCCTCCCCCACCGCCCGCCCCCAGCCTGGGAGGCCCTGCTCCCCTGCCCCCTGCCGCCTGCCTCTTCTGTTTACTTTCTGTCCCTTCCTTACTGCAACCCCCCTCCCCCCGCCCCATACGCCTTCCCATCAGGATGTCCCTGTCCCGCTCTTCCCCCAGGTGACAGCGGCTGCCACTCATCTCTCTGGGTCTGGCTGAAGCTGTCCACTCTTCTGGCCACACCCTTCTCTACCTGACCCGCTTTCTCCAGGAAAGGAATCAGCTGCGCCCCTGTGTGCCACCTGGTTCTGGAATGCCCCCACCAGAGCACAGCTGGCCTGCATCCTCCAGCAGGCAGAGACCTGCCCTCCTGTCCCTGCCCCCCTGCCCCTCCTACCTGGCCTCTCCCTCCCTGGCCCCTCCCTCCTGGTCCCACCCTGCCCAGTCCCTCCCTACCTGATTTCCCAGCACCTGGCGTGGCGCTGGCAGTCAGAGCTCTGGGCATGTTTGTTAAATTAAGGAAATAGTTTAGGATGTAGACTTGATAGGACTCGAGAGGCTGCGGTGACGGGGGAGTCCAGGACACCGAACGCCTTCTGGCCTGGACACCACCTGGCCGGCTGGGGCGGCTGGTTCTCTACCTGGAAAGAGGAGGACAAAGGCTGGGCTCAGCAAGGCTGTCAGGTCAGAACCCCACGGCTTTAGGAGCCTGGTGAGTGCCTTGGCACTGGTTTTGTAAGGGGCCTGCAGCCCTGGCTTTCGCTGTCGCCCACTTTTTATCCCGCGTGCACCTGTGCCTCCGACCCTCCTGAGACCAGCGTGGCCAGAGCCTGAGCTCCAGGACACTGCTGGGTGACGGGCCACGTTCCGCAGGACCGAGGCGGGGTGGCCTGAGCAGCCCGCGCCCTCTGCGGCCTCGGAAACGTCCTCGCAGAGCAGTGCCTGCTGCGGGCAGCGGCCGGAATGGCCGGGACCTGGGCAGGCGCTGGGGCGGGGGCTGCGGGAGGCGGCTCACAGCCCCTTCCCAGCCCTGTGAAGGGCGGCCCCTTTGTTTTGCGGTGTCCGAGTGAGTTACTTAATGCGGGTTGGAACCTGCCCCTTGAGTCCCTTTAAGGACGCGGGGGAATGGAAAGGGCACATTTGTTTCCTCTAGCACGGCTCAGCTTTCCCGGAGGTGTCCTGGCCGCGCCCGGAGCAGCGTAAGGCGCCGGGGGCTGCGGGGGGCTGCGGGGGGCAGGACTCGTCTTCTCCTTCGCCCGCTCACTGCTGAAGTTGGGTGGCCCCGGGAGGCCGTTCAGGCAGCTCCGCACTGCGCGTGCCCTGGCTGCTCCGAGCCCGCATCCGTCTTCGGCCCTCCCATCCCAGGCCCTCCTGCGGGGGCTCCGAGACCCCCGCGTGTCCTTGGCTTCCTGGGGCTGTGGAGCCCCAGCCCTTCTTTGCCAGCTCATCAGCGGGACCCGGAGGGCAGCGCTCCTGGGACTGACTCAGTCCCGGGGCATGGCAGGAGCGCCTGGCAGCCTCAGGCACGGGGAGGGCAGGGCATGGGGCATGGCGCCACCCTTCCTGGAGACGGTGGGTCCTTCAAAGGAACGTCCTCGAAGGATGACGACTGCCCTGTGAACTGGAACCTTGGCTCAGAGTGGGGGTCCTTCTCAAGCCCCCAGACCCTGTGGCATTGCACCCAAGGGTGGAGAGGGAAGGGCTGGGTGTGAGGAAGAGCTTTCAGGGTTCTGCTGAGCCCCCGCGAGTCAGGCCAGGCCTCGGGGGTCCACACCAGGCCCCTGGACCTCCTTCTATCATCTGCCTCGCTCCTAGCCCCCCGTCCAGCAGCTCAGGGTGTGGCCCTGTCCTTCTCAGGTGCACTGACCGGTCCTTGACAGGTGGGGGCAGAGGACATTTGCAAGGGCCAGCTTTGGTGGGCCAACAGGACGGCTGAGCCCGGGCCGAGGGCTGGCAGTTGTATGGGGGTGTCCACACCCCATCAGGGTCCTCACGGAGTGTGCTGGAGCCCCACGGAGGGTGAGTGGAGCTGGTGTCTCCGAGCATCAGGCTGCAGGCTGAGTGGTGAGGACGGGCTGTGCCGAGCAGGCTCAGGGCGTTCTCCCACCCTAAACCCACTCCCTGACCCACCGAGCTAAGTCTCTCAGCCACCAAACACGTCAGCCCTGCTTGGTGCCAGATACTGAGCCGGGTGCTAGACACCCAGACGTGGGTAAGATGCCATCTTCACACACCGGGGACACAGGTCCTTCTGCAGCAGACAGACGGGCCCGGAGGCCAGTGACAGGTAGCTCCCGGGGGCGCTCGGTAGCACCGTGAGGACAGAGGCAGGCACACCATCTAGCACGCGTCATTCTAAGCATTTACTTAGTTATAGTGTTTGCTTTCCCCTCCTGTTGCATCTGCAGCACCTTGAGGCTGCCTGGCACTTTAGAGACGCTCAGTAATTAGGCATCTCACGGGTCACCTAACTCCAGATGGGCGAGTTCACGCCCCAGTAGCCCCCTTTCCTCTCCAAACACGCAATGCGGGCTTTCGTCAAGGCCAGCATGGAATATCCCTGTCTCTGACCTGGTCATTTGCCTCTGTCAGGAAGAAACGTGTCCAGTTACAGCCTCAGAGAAATCATGGGGAGAAGAGAAGGAATTAGAAAGCCTGAGAAAAATACCTGGAAATACTCAATGTGGCATATCAAACATCCTTTTAAATGCTTAGCTAAGCGCCAAAGAAGTAAAAAAAGAAACACAAATGAAGAGGGCCTGGAGGCAGATGTGCCGAGCTGCCGTGGAAGCTGTGCTGGCTGCAGCCCCTTGCCCACCTCAGAGACCACGAGGCTTTCGGGCTTCAAGGAAGTGGGAGTCGAAGGCTCTCGCCCCGCGTGGTAGAGGTAAGCATGCCGCCTAGAGGTCCTCTAAAGCAGGGACCTCAGAGGAGAGCCAGCTCAGCGGCAGGGCGAAAGGCCCAAGCAAGACACATCAGCGCAGCAGAGCCAGGCTCCGCCTGCACAGTCTGCAAACCTGAAACGACGAGAAGTTAGGTTAAAGTGCTGCCCTGGGCCTCCTGCCAGAAGCAAAGCACGTGCCCTCTGGGGGGCATGCTGTCACCAGCTTCCACAGGGCTCTCCCAGACTTAGCTCCCAATCCCAATCCCAAACCACAAAACACACACGGATGCTTCCCTGAGCAAGGGTGGAATCCATAGGCAGCGGAAGCCGACCAAGACCTTGGAGATGCTGAACAGAGAAACAGGCTTGTCTTGAATACTGAATCAAATAAAAGGGGGTGTCAGAAACACACGCACAGCAGCAGAGCAATATTTTTAAACATACCAAGAATGTCTGAAAAAGAATGAAATGGAACCCTAATAAGTTTTTAAAAATGTCACCATTGCTTCTTTTAAAGAAAGAAAATTGACAAAATGGGAGCCAGAGCTGAATACTTTCCAATAATAATTTCTGTCTGACAGTTTAATTGTAGTCCCAGAAAGAGAGACCAGTGAAAATTGAGGAGGGGCCATGGCCACAGAGACAATGGCTGGGAAATGTCTAAACTTGTTGAATAGGATTCTTCTCTATTGAGGACGCACTATGAAAACCAAAGTATTAAAAAAAAAATTCCACACTGAGCTACATCGTAGAAAATTGACCTGAAGAATACCAAAGTCAAAGTTAAGAACTTGAAAGTATCCAGAGAGAGAAGACATAATACTTCAAAAGAAATGGTAATTATATTAAGAGAATTCTCAGCAGAAACAACTAAAGCAAGAATGAACAGTAGAAGAATATCTCTAAGGAACTGAAGAAAAAATGGCAACCAGTAATTTTATATTTATTATTCATGAAAAAAGAAGAGTAAAAATATTTTCAGAATAAACAGAGAGAATTAACTACTAAAAGGCCTTGGTAAAGGCTCCTCCAAACCAGGGATGGACGCCCTTTTCCCGTAAGGGCAGGCTGATAAACAGTTTAGGCTTTGTGGCTGATGTCCAGTCTCTGTCACATATTGATTTTGTTTTGGTTGATGCCATTCTTAGCTTGTGGGCTATTCCAAAATGAGATGCAGTCTTCTGTTTCCCCTTCTAAACAGCTGTCTTCAAACAAAAAGACAATTCAAAATATTGGTTTCGATTTCAGAATAAAATGAGAGTTTCCAACGATGGGGCAACAAATCATTTTGCAAGTTCATGCAGGTTTCAAATTCTTTGCTTTCATCAAAACTGAGAGTCCATAAATTATTAAATTTTTAAATAATTTTAGTATCAATGCATTTTAATGATTCAATCATGAATTAATTTTAATTTTAAAATGGTAATTTTTAATAATATCTGATGATAGATCCCTGTGTGGTTTGACATGATCTGGTCACCAATTATTGTGTAATGAATTGTGTAAAAACATAGTTGCTTAAGACAATTACAGTATTTTTAATTTGGTCTCCCATAGCTGCTGGGCTCAACTGGGCCCTCTTCCTCCAGGGCCCCTCGCAGGCTGACAGTCAGAAGGTGGGAGGCTGGTGTCATCTGATGCCCCCACTCACGTGACAGGTTGGTGTCAGTCAAACCCTCTTCCTGGGGCCTCTCTAAGCCTGGTGACAGGTCCATTTCTACTTAGTCACAGGCCCGTGGGGAGTCACGTGAGGGAATGCAAACCCCACCTCTCCATGGGCGGATGCGGCAGCACATGGTAGGGGCAGCTGGTGGGGGGGGCGGATATTGTGAATGCATCAAGTGCATGTTCTGCTCTATGACCCAGAAGAATTTCAGCAGTGATGCACATCCTCTTAAGAAATCCCTCCCATTCTCACCCTAGTCATTTGAACGCTTTCTCAGTTCTTAGATTAAGAAAAACTCAAGAATAAAACTGATTCTGCTACATATTCCTAAGGGAACATGGATTAAAGGGAAGGAAGCCCCTTTCAACTCAATATGAGATGCATTTTAAAAAATAAATATTAGCGTTGACTATTTATTAAAATGTACAATGCATTCATGTGGTTTTAGTCTAGTGATGCTAGTAATCATTATAATAAGAACTCAACCTGGAATAAATTTCTTCTAGTACTTAGAGCCCAATGGCACTGGAAGTTAAAATAAATACCAATTTATATACATATTTTTGCATATGATGACAGAGAATTATGATAGAACTATCAATAAAAAACTTTCAAGAATAAAACATATTAAGGTGCAAATTTATGGAGGGCTAAAATAGTTTCTAGGAAGTTTAAAGGAATTACAAGGAAGTGCTGTGTTGCTAAGTTTCATTTCAACTGTAAACAAGGACTTAGTTCTTTAAAATTGATAACTGCTATTAATTGTTGTATATTTAGATTCCATTGCCAAAATTTTAAAAAATGACATCATGGTTTTGTTTTAATAGCTATAATACAATGGAAATTGCAATTTTGCAAGTATTTCACTTATGACATACTTTGGATGTAAACATTTTAAAACATTGTGAAGAGTGATGTGTAAAATGCACATGACATTTAAGGCATAATGTACATCTTAATTAAATTTCACCATCTGAGCACCTGACCCCTTAACCCCAGGTTAAGTATAGAAACTTGTTCCCACTTTGAAACCCTTTGAGTGCCATTCCCCAGACCAGCCTCCTGTCCCTCCCCTGAAGTACTCACACCCCCAAATTGACTTTTTAACTTTTATAGATTTACCGCCTAAAAATCAGCCCTAAATGCTGTCTATCTCACAGCAAGTACGAGAATCACGCAGTATGTTCTGTTTTGTCTGGCTTAATTCTACTGTTGTCTATTATCTTTTGGGAGATTTATTGTTTTGCTTTTCACTTTAGGTTTACAATCCACTTGGATTTATTTTTTATGTGTGATGAGACCACGGGCTCAATTTCTGCTGTTTGCTCCAACACAAATCCTCAGTTGTCATCCTTACTCCTGCTTACTCACCACCCTCCTCATGCCCCGGAGCCCACATCTGCAGGGCCCTCCTGGCTTTCTATTCCACTCCAGCTTCCACCAGGTCGTTGGCGCCCACCTACCACCCTCTCTTAATGACAGTGACTTTACCACTAGCCTTGAGGGCCGTTGGACAAGTCTCAGCCACCCGGTTCTTGCTCAGCACTGTCTTCACTCTCGATTGTATTTCTATGCGCATTTTAAAATCAGCTTTC
Organism: Tolypeutes matacus; assembly: GCA_026826555.1. NCBI lineage: Eukaryota > Metazoa > Chordata > Mammalia > Cingulata > Chlamyphoridae > Tolypeutes > Tolypeutes matacus. The sequence continues at coordinate 2,403,360 of JAKSZT010000088.1, read as the reverse complement.
AGCTTCTACAAAATAAAAGCTACATAAAACCAACATTTTGCTAGGACTTTAATTAGGAGTGCATTGAATCTCTAGTATTGGCTAAATATTTTGCAGAAATGACACTTTTAAAAGGAGTTTGCCATTCCATAAATATGATCTCTCTCTATTTATTTAGGTCATTTAATTTTTCTCAATATTTTATAACTTCCCATATAGATATACTGTATAACTTTTATTAGATTTATGCCTATATAGTTTTAAAAATAATTTTTGTAACTTTTATCTTATTTGAATTGAATTTTTCTGATTGTTTCTGGAATACAGGAATCGATTTTGTAACAAACATTCTTGCTAAGCTTACTTATTAATTCTCAAAGTATATTTGAATTATTACTTATTTTCTATGTATACTGTCATATCACATGTAAATAATGTGCTTGATTTGTTCCTTTTCAATCCTTACAGATTTTATTTTTCTTGTCTTGCTGCTCTGGCTAGGTCCTCTAGTAAAATGCTAGGTAAGGGTGGTGGTGATGAGTTTCCTTTTGTTTCTTATTTCAAAGAATAAGCTTTTAAATTTCTCCATTAGTTATGATATATACTGTAGGAGTTTTTTTTCTGATGAGACCATTTTTCAATTTAAGAAAATTTTCTTCCATTATCACTTTGCTAAGCATTTTTTTTTCTTCTTCAACAACTATGTATTTTGCTTATTTATTCTGGAAATACAGCAAATTACATTGATTGATTTGTTTAATGTTAAACCAGCTACATTTCCCTGAAATAAAGCCAACTTTGTCCTTATGTGTTATCCTTTGATATAACTGATGAATTTGGGTATCTAACCTTTTTGTTTAGAATGTCTTTCTTCTATACTGCTAAATGCAATTACCTACTTTTCCCCTCATATTGGATATTAGTATTAAGGTTATACTTGCCTCATCAAATGAGTTCAGGGGTATTTTCTCTCTGCCTGTTCTCTTGAAGAGTTGTTGCTGAAACTGGTCTTTTTACTTCCTTAAGCTGTGTGCTAGAATTCACCATCCAAACAATTTAAGTTTGGAGGTTTCTTTGTGAGACAGTTTTAAATATTTTT
>JAKSZT010000088.1:2330407-2396030 GCA_026826555.1 Tolypeutes matacus | reverse complement strand
GGAGGGCCTGGGGGCCACGGTGAGCCTGTCTCCAGAACCTGTGCTGAGCCCACCTGGCAGGACCAAGCTCCTCACAAACACCCAGCTTCTTGGGTAACTTTTTCATTTTGAGATAATTGCAGATTCATTAGCAGTTTTAAGAAGCAGTGCAGACATCTTACCTTGCACACTGTTTGTCCTGTTTTGCCGAATTGTAACATGTTGCAGACTATTCTACAATATCACAACCAGGTTGCCGACTCGATACAGTCGAGGCACAGAGCGCCCACCACCGCAGGGCTCCCTCGCGCCGCCCCCTCTTAATTCCTGGAACTGCCAGTCTGGCCCCCATTTCTGCACTGTGGTCATTTTTTAAATGTTATGTGAACAGAGCCATCCAATGTTACCTTTGGGAACTGATTTTTCTGACTCAACACAATTCTCTGGCGATTCGTCCAATTGTGTGCCTCAACAGTTTGCACTTTTTATTGCTGTGTAATTTTCCCTGGTGTGGCTGCACCAGAGCTTGATGAACCATTTTCCCAGGGAAGGACATCTGGGTTTTTGCCAGCTTTGGGCTATGACAAATAAAGCTTCTATGAACATCTGTGGACAGGTTTTGTGTGGACATACGCTCTCCTGTCCTGGGTGGGGTAGATGTTGCTATGTTTGGCTGCATAAGAGATTGCTGAACTCTTTTCCCAAGTGGCTGCACCGTTTTATGTTCCCACCAGGGCCCTGTGTGAGCTGAAGGTTCTCCACATCCCGGCAGCATTTGCAGGTGTGTTTCCCTTTGCGTCTCCTGAAGGCTGCTGAAGGTGGACGGATTTCGTGTGCTTATTTCAATCTGTCTCTCCTCTTCTCTGAAGCATCGGCTCATACTTTGGCCATTTCTTTTTTTTGTTGTTTTGTTTTTTTTTTGTTTGTTTGTTTGTTTGGCCATTTCTTAATTAAATTCTTTCACTGTTGAGTTTTTCGAGTTTTTTGTATATTCTAGATAATACTCCTTTTTTGGTTATATGGTTTGTAAATATTTTCTCTCAGTATGTAGCTTGCTTTTTAATCCTCTTTAAACTTTCACAGAGTAAATGTTTTTAGTTTTGATGAGGTCCAATTTATGCAAGTCTCCTTTTATGGATCACACTTCTTGTGTCAAGTCTAAGAAGTCTTCTCCTAGCCCAACATCTGGAAGATTTCTTCCTATGTTCTAGTATATTTAAAAATAATGCCAACAATCTTCCAGAAAAAACCCAGTGTTGGCGTGCCGCGGATAAGATGTGGGCTGCGATGAAGAGCACACTCAAGCCTTTCTGTGGAGCATCTTCCCTTCATCCTGCCAAGGAGATTCTGGGTGTAAATGCAGAGTCATTGAGAAAGTCAAGTCTGGGTGAGAACTGCCGGAGGGATGTGCTGCTGGTCTGGGGTCTCCTGGGCCGCCTGTCCCCCTCCTCAGTCTCTGATGAACCCGAGGTCCAGGACCAGCCTTTTTGCGTCCCGTGGCTGACAGAGGGTGAGAGCATTCAGCCGTCTCTGGAGCACCAAGTGCGTGGCTCTCAGCCCCTCTGTCCACTCCAGGTGCAGGGCAGGTGCTGGGCCGTGACGCCTCAGCGAGTCCTCAGTCCCTAGGAGAGGCAGACCATGAGTGGGCTCCTGTTACAGATGTGGGGAGGGGAGTGAAGCCCACCCAGGTCAGAGAGGGGGACGGGCCTCGGGTCTACCCTGAGCCAGCAAAGGACACGGGGTGGGGGCTGGGCCCAGAGCTTCCGCCAACCGCAGGCCCTGGAGCAGGTAAGTGTGAGTCCCCCAAAAGACGAGCAGTGTGTCCTGGGCCTGTACGAGTGCAATCGTACCTGAGAAGTGCCCGTGTCCACCTCCACGTCACCCACGGCGGTGAGGCCCAGAGCCTAGAAGGGGAGGTGGGGATGGTCAGCCAAGGGGCAGTGCACCTCCTGTGCCCCCCATCAGCCGAGGGGCGGTGCACCTCCTGTGCCCCAGGGAAGACAGGAGGGCCTGGATGGCTGCAACTTATGGATTTGGGGGAGCATGGATTTTGGGGAGATGGCCTCTTCCCTCCTGCTATCTAGGCATCCCCACCTCCTGCCTGCCGCAAGTGCCTCGTGTCTCCTCTCTGCCCCAAGTCACCCAGCCCCACCCTCTGCATTGCTAATTCCTTAATGAAAGAGCATGTTTATGAAACCTGACAACTTAAGAGGAGATTTTTAAATGCTGTGCAGTAGGGCATTCACGGGGAATAGCTAATGACAGGCTCAGCAGAACAGAGATTTCATCTAATATCAGTTTCAGCAAAGTCAATTGCAGGGATATTCCTGCAGATTAAATTAACTCTATTTGGAGGTCACCTCCTGCCGCTAGATTGAGCAAGACAGACGCACAACAGCAAATGCGATCAATGAGATACTAATTCCACTCTACAAACAAGGATATTATGCTTTCCCCCAAATACTTTAAAAAGAAGACGTCTTTGTTTATCAATCTCCGTTGCCCAAACATCATGCGTAAGTCCAAGGACTGAAGTACTGGCTAATTACCAGGAGTGTCCATGTAGATCTAAAGAACTTTCCACTGGGACCATTTAAAGTGGCCAGAGCACTGCGTCCCTCTGCTCTGTGCCCACTTCCTCGCCAGATGGTCGGGCCAGAGTAGGTGGCGGCCAGTGGGGACCTAAAGTTGGGGCTCACGGGGAGGGGCCAGGCCTGGGCAGAAGGCGGCTGCTCCCAAGGGGGACAGGGGGACTGAGGAGTGCTGGGAGCTGCAGGTCCCCTTGGCCGAGGCCACAGGACCCCAAACCCAGGCGTGCTTCAGAATCCCAGAGGAGCTGTTCCAGTGCCTCCCTTGGTGGGCGGGTGGGCTGCCAGGCAGAGGTGGGCTTGGGCTGGCCCTGCCCATGGGCTCCCAAGCCTGGGCTTCTTCCTTCCTCCGTCCCTCCCTCCAGCTTCTTTTTCTGCTTCCTTGTTTCTTGTTCTCAGTGAGCAGAACCTCGAATGCTTTGGGGAGGGAGGAGCGAAGGTTTCGGGGAGATGCTTGGCTCCCCCTTGTGACTGGCTGGCACTTCCAGACAATAATGAGAAATCGCCCCTCTTCCCCCCAGCGCACCGCTGGAGCTCACGGAGCCGTTTTCTACGGGGGCCTCATGTACGCACAGTGACAGATCGGTGTGTGACGTAGGGGCGAGTCTAGTACCACCCCGCGCTCGCTCTGTCAGAATGTGCACAAGGCCTTCCCGGGAAAAGCCCTGCCAGCTCCTTGGATCCACGAGCTTGGCCTCATGGCTTTTTCCAGGAGACTGGGCGTGAGGTACGTCTTGCCAGGGGTCAGGTCAATCGCTTGGCATAGCCAGGACGAAGCCACGTGTGACCCAGAGGGGAGCCGCCTGCCCCCTGGATGCTGCGACCTCACCAGCGTAGCAGCTGCGTCCGCCACGCACTCCTTCTGCTGCTCGCCCCTCTCAGAAAGGATTTCCTGCCCACCTCCCACTGGCATGGCCTGGGGGACACCGGCCCTGCCCGGGGCCTGGCTGGCTGAGCAGTGGCTGCCTCACCAGCTCGTTGTGCCGCCGTCCAGTTTCCCTCTCTTACCTCTGGCTTTATTCTCATCACCACTTGCCCTCTTCTTGCTCAGAACTCCCCAAGTCCCAGGGCTCTTTGTGTCCGTCCCTTAAGATCCTCCTCTGGTCTGCGTAGCTCAGCCCATGGGGGCTTCACGCTGAGCCCAGAGACCAGCAGGCTGCAGCACGGCCAGCGGTCAGGGCACGGGTCTGTCACACCATGGGGCCGATGGGCAGGGGGCTCTGCACGAGCATGAGCAGCAGGGTGGGCAGGGGGCCGCATGCCGGCTTGCGTGGCCGGGTGGGCAGGGGGCTCCCTGCCAGCATGCGAGGCCAGGTGGGCAGGGGGCTCCCTGCTGGCATGCGAGGCCAGGTGGGCAGGGGGCTCCTGCTGGCATGTGAGGCCGGGTGGGCAGGGGGCTCCGTGCCGGTGTGCTTGGCCGGGTGGGCAGGGGGCTCCCTGCCAGCATGCGAGGCCAGGTGGGCAGGAGGCTCCCTGCTGGTGTGCTTGGCCGGGTGGGCAGGGGGCTCCCTGCTGGCGTGCGTGGCCAGGTATCGTTGGGCAGAGATGGGTCCTGCTCAGAGAGCCTCACAAAGCCCAGGCCCCCCGGAACCCCCCTGGCACGTGTTTGTGGGCTGCCCGGTGCCTTCCCCGGCAGGGCCTCTGACAGCACGTGTGTCACGCCCCGCGGGGCCCTGCCTCCCTGAGCGGCATCCCTGAAACCTACTCTTCCTGCGACACACTTGGGGTGACGAGCTGTGGGTTAGCGAGGGTCCTGGGGAGGGTGCCCCTGCCTCTGCTTGCTGCCCGCTGCCCGCTGCGTCTTCGAGCCCTCGTGGGCTCCCCCGGGGGTCATTCACCGAGGCCCACGCCAGGCCCGCACCTCTGGCCCCTTCGTCTCCCTAGGGCTCGCCCAGCCCAGGGCCCGAGGCCAGCACACCTGCGCTGCCCCTTCCACCCAGGATGTCAGTGCCACGCGTGGCGAGGCGTCAGGTGACATTCGTCCACGTCAGAGATTCTCAAAGTTTGACTCGTGGGGTCCAGGTTACAACGCGGACCCTCCCCCACAGTCAGACCTTCGGAGGCAAGGCCCAGGAGTCAGCATTTCACCAGCTCATCCCAGAGACCCCGTGGGCCTGCCTTGACTGTCTCCAGCGCCTGCGAAGGTCCGTGCATTCTGCCAGGCCGGAGACTTGCACCCCCAGGTAGAAGGGGCCTCCTCCTCGGTGGCCCCTCTGCTGAGGCCTCTCTCAGGCACCTCCCCAGAGAGGGCTTTGTCTGGGGCCTCTTGGCCCCTCCCAGGACAGGAACAGTCCCCTCCTACTGTGCTGTCAAGGTGGGGCCTGGAGCAAACCACTTGCTAAACTGAAATGAACCTGTGTCCCCGCCCTGCTGGGGGTGGCACAGCAGACCCCAAAGGCAGAGGCCCCGGCTGAGCGCGCCTTGGGGCGGGGACACATCCCCTCACTGCAGAGAAAAGCCGGTGAGGGGCAAGAGTGAGTTCTGGCGCTTTGGTGGTTTGAAATTTGCCTTGTTTCATTTCCTTCCTCCACTCACATCTCCTCCCTCTCCTCCCTCCTGCCCCACCTCTCCCTCCTCCCTCCCGCTTCCCCTCCTCCTTCCCCTCCCCTTCCCCTCCTTTCCCACCTCCCCTCCTCCCTCTCTTTCTCTCCTCTCCCTCTTCCCCTCTCCTCCTCCCTCCTCCCCCTCCCCCCTCCTGCATCTCTCAGCCTTGCTGCAGCGATCCAGCTGCCTCCTACCCAGCTCATTCTGGAAACGTCTCCCAGGCGGCCATGCACCCTGCCAGCTGTGAGCACTGATTAATAGGCCCATCCCAGGGCAGGCTGAGCTGACTCTGCTGCAGGAGGGAGCTCATTTAGGGCAATTTTAAGCAGAGACTAATGACTTTGGTTAAGCTTCAATTTACTTGATAGCAGCATAAAAATAAATATTAGGAGAAATGCTGGGAAGGGGGGCCTTGGGGCTGTGAGGCAGGACCACATCTCGGGGGTGGCAGGGAGGGCTCTCGGGGAGCTCAGGGGTGCTCGGGCCCCCGCGTGGAGGGCGTTTCCCTTGGGGGTGCTGGCCCTTCCAGGCAGGGCGTCTTGCGGATGGGCCCCTTTCCACCGCCGCCCCTCCACATTCGCTCTCTCTTGGTAGGGGGTCTATCCCGTCGCTGAGCAGCGTGGCTCCCGGCTCCACAGCCACTGACCGGCCCCCACCCATTTCTTTCCAGCGCCTGTGCCCACCGAGATGACGGGCGCACATCCGGCAGGGACTTTCCTCCAGTGGTGTCTCCTCCCGTCAACTGCCCATCCAAAGGGCAGACCCTGCAGCTGCGTTTGTGTGGCCTGCGACTGGGGGACGCCTCCCTCAGGCCACGCATCCCAAGAATGTGGATTTGGACCTCAGAGCCAGCAAGGCATGGTCTGCTTGGGCCGAAGTGTCAACAGAGACCCAAGCGCCACGGGGGACAGAGGGTCGGCACGTTGCAGCCCGACAAGGCCCCACAAGAAGGCTGAGGCTAAGGAGAGAATCAGCCAGCTTGCCGGCAGGGGCGGACGGACAGACAGGCTGGTGAGCAGGGCCTTGCACAGCTGGGGAGACAACTGCCTCTGAGCTTCCCCCTCCACCCCCCCGCCAAGATGGAGCCACTAAGCCAGGTTAGAGCTCACTCTGCAGCAAGGACCTGGAGGGGGGCCTCGGCTCCTGGTGGACCTTCTCACGAGTTACTTTGTCTCAGAGCAAGGCTCCATCACGGCAGTGGCACCTGGAAGTTCCTTGGATTTGAACAAAATTGCCCAAGGGAAGGAAACGAGACTGGAGGCGTGGCCCTCTCCCCCACACCTGGTGGGCAGGAAGGACCTACAGTTAAGCCGAGTGGGATGGAGCAGGGTCGGGAGAGCAGTTACACAGCTTCTCTCTCTCTCTCTCGTCTGCTCTTGTTTTCTACCTGTGTCTCCTGTGTGCTTGCATTAAGGAATGACTGTTGTAAACTTGGATGGGCGTTCACAGGCCTGGAAGATGCCTTTGAGAGTCTCAGTGTTAGCGCCTCCAAGCACAGGACAGGAGGCTGAGGTTAGAGTTTCAAGGACTTCCCCAAGGTCACTCTGCTCCTTGAATTCCAGAGCACCTCCGCCCTGCCTGCCTGGCAGCCAGGCTGTCCTGTCACTCTGTGCTCACGAAAACGAGGTGAGAGCAGGGCATTCGGTAAATGACATGAAACGGTAAAAACTGCCTTAATGCAGGTAGCATTGAAGAAAGGATATGGTCTTTGCAGTGGAGAGAGCCGGATTCAAATCCCATCATGCACTACCTGCCTGGATGGCTGAGCCGAGATCCCCTCCCTGAGCCCCAGCTTCCGTCTGCTGAACAGGGTGGCTCAGAGGATGCTGAGAAGTCACAGGCAGAGGCCACGGACATCACTGGCCAGAGCACTGGGGTCTTCTACCTTTAGGGACGCGTCCACATCCGTGGACTCGGTGGGCCACGACGTGGCAGGGGTGGCCAGCCCAGTGTGTGGAAATGGAAACCTCAAGCTCGGAGCATGGAGACAGTTGACAGACGTGCACAGGTAGGAAAGGGTGGACTCGGCCACGGGCTTTCTCAGATACATCAATCCAACTGTGACATTAATCCTGCAAATGAATGCTTCTGTAAGCCTGAGCCTGCTGCTACTGGGCCCTGCTCAGGGCGCGTGTGCCAGGCTCAACTGCTTCCTCCTGGCGATCACGCCCGACTGCTCACTGTTACACAGAGTTTCCCTGCAGGAAAACGCACACACGTGTGCACAGCTATAGGAAGCTTGAACTGGTGCAAACTGTAAAGAGGACAATTTAGAAGCTCTGTAAAAAGTCTTTAAAGGGGCATAATGTGATTTCATTTCTAGGATTTTGTCCTATAAATATATAAAGATATATGCAGAGAATTTGCTATAAATATGTCTCTGCCTTGTTTGTAAGAGTAAATATTTGGAAGCAAATTATATATCCAACAGTTAACAATCCATTAAATGTGTTAAGAGGCCACCTGTGCAGTAAGAGCCTCTGCAGACACACACAGAGGCCCATTCTGCAGAAAGTAGCATCAGAATGACAGACAAGAAAGTGGCCGGCTCTGGAATGGACACGCCTCCCAGTACACGCAGAGAAATGCTGATAGAGCATAACCCAGTAAGGAGTCAAGTATAGATCTGTGCTTGGGCACAGGGGAATTTACAACCAGGGCAGTGAGCCTGGGGCCAAATGTGCCATCCCTGGGGGTGACGGTGGTAGGGTCGGGAGGGGAGGGGTTGCAGCAGCTGGAAGCGGGGTTTAGAGCACTGCTGGGAATCGGGGTGAGGGACTGAGGCTCAATCCGTCATGAGCTCAGACCCCACAGTGGGAAGGGGCTGAACAACCTCCGCTCATAAAGCACATCAAGTTCAAATTTTGCTCTCTGAGTGGTTCCGGAATCTTCAAGCTGGGAAATTGATATAAAACCGGCTCCAGACTGAATAAGCCCCGAAACTTCCAGCAGAGCCCAAAGGTGACTGCTCTTTAGGAACCTTGCCAAAGATGAGCAGGGGTCTCGGCCCACCAGGGAAAAGCCGTTCACCACAAGGAGTGTGGGGTACAACCACCCTGTAAGGAGACCAGGGAACCTGGGTGAGAAGAATGCGATCTTAAAATGGATGTGGTTTAATGGTTATTGTAGAAGTACAATAAAAAACCAGGACATTATGGAAAAAGACCTGGCAGTTTGAACAAGAATCAAATAGAGAATCTAGAAAGGAGAAATGCAGTCAATGGAAAAAAAATCCTCTATGGATAAGATAAATAACTAAAAAGAGAAAGTTGAAGGGAGAATTAGGAAATTAAATTTAGCTACAATGAAATCTTTTTAAATTCAGCTCACCTAGACAAAGGGATGGAAACTAAGAGTTGAAGAGAAAAGGAAGATTCACTCATTTATTAAACAAATCATGGTAGTCTACCTATTTGCCAATATTACTGAGATTTTGCACTAAATAAGAAGAAACAATTCCTACACTTATGTATCTTTCAGTCTTGGTGAAGTGGTTGACCAGGAGTCTTATAGATGGTCAAAAAGAAGAGAGAGACTTGGGGAGAAGCAGTATTCCAATATTCAAAGAGATAATGGGCGGAGATTTCTCAGATTGGGTGAAATATATAAATCCTTATATTGATAAACATAACAAATATGCAGCAGAATACAAGGAAGGAAGGAAGGAAGGAAGGAAGGAAGGAAGGAAGGAAGGAAGGAAGGAAGGAAGGAAGGAAGGAAGGAAGGAAGGAAGGAAGGAAGGAAGGAAGGGAGGAAAGGAAAGGAAGGAATGGAAGGAAAGGAAAGAGGAAGGGAAGGGAAGGAAGGGAGAAAAGACAGACAGGCTCCTGCTCCTGGCTATAAGGAAACAATGGTCTAAAAGCAGTGGAGAGTTGCCGAGATATTGGAAATTGGAGCAGCTGAGATCCCAGCTGGGAGAGAAGTGCAGTGAGATGAGCCTGAAATTTGGCACCAGTTTTCCACTTGAGCTTTTGCTGATTTGCAAGAGGCAACTGAGAGGCTGAGAAGACTAGCAGGATTCTGGGCCATCTCCTGGGGCTCAGGGGAGAGGCCCACTGAGGAGGGCTCTTCTATGGATCCCAGGCTTTCATGGGAGATGCCCAAAGGAGCCGTGGAGCAAGGGTGAAGCTGAAATAGAGCAGTCCTGATGAAGACCTCCTGCAGCTTCCAAAGGCACTGACTGGTCTGCCTGCACTGATCTAGCAGAAGACGGGCTAAGACGGTATCACTGAGAGCCTCAACGCTTCTCCATGTTTTTCATACACAATGTAAAATTGTGTCATGCCAGGACACAAGACTACCAGAGCACAAACCTCAAGGAAAATTAGAAATAACAGTACATAAGAGCTCCACAGATTGGAGTTAAACAGATGCTGCATGGACTTTAAAATAACTGTGATGATATAAACATAAAAATGCAGATGGAAGAGTGGAGAATCCTGTAGAAAATTATCAAAGAACTGGAGGGAAATTCCAGAACTGAAAATTATAATAACCAAAAACAACATTCAGTATATGAGATTAACTGCATGTTAAAAATAACAGAAGAGAGGATTTATAAACCAGATGATGGGTCAGAAGTAAAACATCTTGAAGTAAGCACCAAATATTAAAAATATGGAAAACAAAGAGAGTGTAAGAGTTATATAAGACAGTGAAAAAGCCTAACAGATGTATAATGAGAGTCCTGGGAGAAAATAATTGATAGAAAGTGTGGCAATTTGACATTATTTATGAATTCCAAAAAGAGATATTGGTTATGTTTGTAAACTGGTCTGTTCCTCTGGATGTGATACCCCATTGATTGTGTTAAATTCAAAGGTTTCACTTTTACTTTATTAAATCAAGATGAGGGCTTTGATTGGACCACGTCATTAAGGCGACTAAGTTTGAGTCCCCACCCCCTTGGTGGGCTATATAAAGGGACAGTCACTCAAGGAGAACATAGAATAAGATACACACAGAGGAGCAGAGTATGCTCCATAGACGTGGCAGAGGAGAGAGCTTTGATCCCGGAGCCCTGGAGAGAGATGAGCCATTCGCCTGCTGGTCTACAGCTGACCTTGTGAAGAGACCAGAGCAGCTGATCCCGGAAAGGAATGAGCCCTGGGAAGAGAGACGAGTCCTATGCCAGCCTACAGCTGAGATCGGAAGAAGCTGGGGCCATGGAGCCTTAAGAGGGAAGAGGAAGGCTGAGCCCTCACAGACATCATCCTCCGTCTTGCATCAACACGTGGCAAATGACTTTGGTTGAGAAAGTACCTCTTATGGTACCTTGAACTGTACTCTTTAGGGCTTATGACTATAAGCTTCTACCCCAAATAAATACCCTTTAGAAAAGCAGACTTCTAAAGCACATCTTTCTGGTACTTTGCATCATCACTCCTTTGGCTGACTAATACAGAATTGTCAGGAGTTTTATTTGAAAAGACAATAATTATGCTTTAAAAAACTGATGAAAATTATTACACCACAAACTGAAGAATCATTCTAAAATCCAAACCACTTAGAACAATGAAATCACGTCTGAGCAAAGCACAGTAAGAATTTGAAAGCTAAATAAAAGAAGATACTGAAAATAGCCATAGGTAAAATACATATTACCTTCAAAAGTCAACAATAAAACTTCTCAACAGTAGTATTTGAACCCGATATATCATGTTGAGATATAAATATTTAATTTATTGAAAAAATGTAAATAGCAAAGGATCATTCAAAGTGAAAGGAGATTAAAGGTATTTTAATTCTCTCTATATTTCAGAATCCAGATTAAATGGTATAAGTTCAGTGATATATCATATCCTATCTACAGACCCAGAAGGTTGAGTTAAAACCCCTGAGTTAGAGAAATAACTAAACGATGATAAGGAAATGTATAACTAGTGAGCTAAAAGAGAAGGGGAATTGAATAATATAAAACATTTGATTGATCTAAAAGAAGGCAAAAAATAAAAGAGAACAAAGAAGAGGTGGAAGTAATAAAATAAAGTTTAAATTGAAGTATTTTAGTAAATATTTGAAAATGGATTAATACACTAGTTAAAAGGCAAAGATTTTCAGGATGTCTAAAACACGGAATTAAATGTTGCTTTAATGAAATACATGATCAATGTATATAAACAGAAAGACTAAAAGGAAATTATGGAAAAAGACACACCTTGCCAACCTTTTCAAAACAAAGTTAGTGTGGTATCATAATATCAGATAAAGTAAGTTTTAAAGCAGGTAGTTTTGTAAAGACAAAGGGGATTATTTCATCTAATGAATCCTCCACAAATATTTAATAGTTCTAAATACGTATGCACCTAATGAAATGGTTTCAAAACATATAAAGAAAAAATTGACAAAACTAAAAACACTCTAGAAGAATGCAGGACCATAATGGGAAATTTTAGTAATAGTCGTAATAAATATTTGAATAACACCTAACAAATTTCACCTAATATACATTCATATATAAATACATTCAAATATTTATGCTGTATGTGTTATATATATAAGTTACATGGGTGTGCATGTGTATTAGTTAGCCCAAGGGGTGCTGATGCATAATACCAGAAAACTGTTCTACCCTCATCAAGTACATGGGTGGTGATGGAGCTCCAGACCTCACCATCCGATCACATTGGGATGATAAGTGCACCTTCCCTGAACTCTGAGTTAGCGTCTTAACCTCCCCGGTACAGTGAGGTGAAGGCAACATCCTCCCTAATCTTTGGCATACCTACCCAACCCTCTCAGGGCAACGAGTTGGCAAACTGGACTTCCCTATTCCATGCAGGCCCACCCTTCTCAGGCCTAAGGGGTGTTGATCTCACCCCCCAACCCTTGGGAAATGTGCTCTACCCTCTCAGTAGCCTGAGGTGGCAAAACTCTCCCTGAACAGCAGGCAGGAATATCCACCCTCTTCAACTGCTGGGGCAAACTCACCCTATCTGTACACATGGGTGTGGTTCCTCTCTTGGCCCAAAGTGATGTCTTAATTCTAGATCTCAGCTTCCATGGTTTTCCTCTTAAAGCTGTTTTTCCTTCCATCTTTCCCCTACATGTCCCTTTTTGTCCTGGCTGACAGTGGTTTTGTTCATACAGCTCTCTCAAAAAGCTTGTTGGTTTAGCATGCAGGAAGCAGGGGTCCAAGCCATCAGACAGTAAGACTTTCCACAGTCTTTCCTAGATAACTGCATTTCAATCCTGATTTACAAGTTCCAAGTTTAGTTAAGTCCTCAAATGGGGTACTATCTTCTGGGGACTTGATTTCCAGAGGCTTGAAATTTGTGGAATCTTTCTGGTTTCTTTGTGCCCAACAATTCAGTTCTCAGCTTATCTCTCTCATCTAGCATTTTGCTATAAGCTCCAAGGAGAAGCCAAGCCACATTCTCCAAGTTTACTTTGGAAAGTTCTTCAGCTAAATGCCCAGGCTCACCATTTTCAAATTCTGCCTTCCATACAACATCAGGAGTCAATCTTGCTAAGTTCTCTGCAACTTTAAAACACAGATTGCTCTTCTTCCAGTTTCAGATAATAGTTTCATCATTTCCTTCTAGGGTTTCATCAAAAATCTCTTTAGTGTCCATATTCCTATCAACAGTCTCTTCAAAGAACTCTAGGCCTTTTCTATCAAACTTCTCACAATTATTTCCTTCTAAAGTCTTATCAAAAATAACTTTAGGCTCCATATTACCACCAACAGTCTCTTCAAAGCAATCTAGGCCTTTTCTGTCAAGCATCTCACAATTCCTCCAAAAAGTACCCCTTATTCATTTATAAAACCATTCCAGCATTTTGGTAATTGCAAAAGCACGACCCTACTCTCTGGTACCAAATTCTGTACTAGTCAGCCAAAGTTGTGCTAATGAAAAGTACCAGAAACCTGTTGGCTTTCATAAAGAGTATTTATTTGGGGTAGAAGCTTACAGTCACAAGACTATGAAGAGTAAGTTACTTCCCTCACCAAAGCCTGTTGCCATATGTTGGAGCAAGGTAGCTGCCCGTCTCTGCAAAGGTTCAGCCTCCCTCTTCTTCCTAAGGCTCTGTGGTCCCAGATTCTTCCAATCTCAGCTTTAGGCTAGCATAAGGGTTGTCTCTCTCCCTGGGGCTCCAGTGTCCAAAACTAAACTCTGTGTTCTCCTTCTCTGTGTCTTTACTTCCCTGTCTTTGATTGAGTGTCCGTTTATACAGCCTGCATAGGGGGTGGGGTGGGGACTCAAACCGAGTCGCCCTAATGACATGGTCAAATAAAAGCCCTAATCTTGATTAAGAAAGTAAAAGTGGAACCTCTGAATCTAATACAATCTAATATATCCAGAGGAACAGACCAGTTTACAAACACCATCCAATATCTATTTTTGGAATTCATAAACAATACCAAACTGCCAGAGCCTGCATGTCTATACAGATATATACACATACACACATCCACCAAGGCATAGAAAATACATACTCTATTTAAGTGCCCTTGAGATTTTTGCCCAAATTGAATGTATGCTGGTCAGTAAAGCAAATCTCAATTAATTTTAAAGGATTTAAATTATACAGAGCATATCCTCTAACTGCAGTGAAGAATTAAGTTAGTTAAAACCAATACTGATATATTGACCAATATTAACCAAAACAATGTACCATTGTTCCTGGTAAAGAACAGTAGGCACACTGACCAGTGGAATACAATAGAGACGTCATAAACTAATCCATGAATCAGTAAGCGGAAATTGATTTGGGACACATGTAGGTTTATACATTACTGGGAGAAAGCTTTGCTTTCAGTATGCGAAGCTGGATTGTGAATTATCTACCTGAAAGATAATTTTAAACATCCACTGTATACCAGATGGATTAAAACCAAAGATGAATAAATAAATTTTAAATCCTTTAGAAGAAATTATTACCACGTATATTTATTAGCTTATAATAGGAAATGTTTCATTGAACCAAATTATAAAGTCAAAAGAATAAAGGCAAATGCTGATATACTTAACAGCATTATGTTTTCAGCCTTCACCAAAGCAACACTCTCCGTCAGGGGAAAATGCAAGCTAAAGAGTGGGAAGGGTGATTGGCATCATCTCTCACGCTGATTCACACCCAGCATGTCTATCTCTTACTGTTTATGACAAAAGCCAAACTGATGGACCTATGAATAAAGGATCTGAAGAGACATTCGTGTAAGAGAAGCCCAAGCTGGAGAGGATATTCCCTGCCATTAGTAATCAGCCATAGGTGCATTTACACCATGAAACTCAGGAAAATACCATTCTAAACGGGAATGTGGAGAAACAGGGCCATGTAAGCCAGGTCGAGGACCTCAGAGGGCAATTCTACCAGCGACATCAAAAAGGAATTCACATCCCTGTACAGTGGCACGTGTCTGAGGATGTTAGCTCCAGAATCACTTACAGGCACAAAGAATGGAAGCTCCATAAATGTTCACTCGCAGGGAAACAGGTAAATGAACTCTGAAATATTTGTCAATGATAAATGAACTAGATTGGCATGCACTTACATATACAAATCTAAAACACATAGCACGGACTGAAAAGAAGGAAAATGGAGAAGGCCTTTTGCAGTATGATCTACGCCGGGCTGCACTGGCCTTTTTATCCCCTCCCCGCCCCTGGGCAGGAAGCCTGCAAACAACTCCTCCAGACTCTTGTTCTGTTTTGCAAAGAGAGACACTGCTGCAAAGAGAGGGAGGGAGAATCCATTTCCTAGTCTTGGCTGCTATTTTCCTTAGCGGTGGCAGCAGCCTCGAGGCCAGCACAGCGGGTGCAGCAGCGGCTTCGGGAGTGGTGGGGACACTGGCGGTGGCTGACAAGTGCGGGCTCCGGGGCTTCTCCTCGGGCACCTGGCTCCAAGGACAGCGGCAGCCTGGTGGCCAGAGAAGCTTCCGCTGCCCAGGCATCAAGTGACGTGGCAAACACATTATGTTCCATCTCTAATGGAAAGAAGAGTAAAAAGTCATTGCGTCCACTTGGAACGGGCAGCAGGGACCACGCACAGAGCCTCCCCAGGGCTACGTCAATTGTGCTATAGTCCGACCATATAGGCTCACCTGTCGGTGACATCACGCTGATCCGGCTGGAAGCCCTAGCAGGCTGCATGCTGGAGACCTTGGTCAGCCAGGTGCAGTTCAGAGGGTGGGAAACAAACCCTCTAAAGACTCAGGGGTTGCCACATCGTGAAAGTTTTGGGGTCTAGAGGTCTTGGACGTGCTGGGCAACCCCTGCAAAATAGAAGCTCGCCATTGGGACCCTCACCTCCCACTCCCGCGAAGGAAGCGAATGCCTGAGGCAGAGCGTGCCCCGGGGGAATGCTGGGCCGCTGCGGTCAGCTCCGGGCTGGGTGCCGAGCGGCAAAGCTCCGGGCGGGCGCGGCTTATGGGCACACAGCCTAGTGGGCGCTGGTGTTGAGGGTGCCAGGCGGGGCTCGTGGTGGCTCCAAGGGAGAAGCACTGCGGACGCCTGGGCGCAGGGGCAAAGCCACGGCCTTCTAGCTGGGAGTTATTTGCCTTTAGGAGAAAGCGCTGGATGTGCTTTCGGCTCCGGAGAACTGGAACACGGCATCGAGTGACCTGGGCTGTCCTGGCAGGTCCACCAGGTCATAAGGTCAGGTGGTCCCGGCAACGGTCCAGCCTAAGACAGAAGTGGGCGTGAGAAGGTGCCCCAGACGCCCATGCCACCCCGCCCCCACCCTTAGCTCCCACCTGGGGGCATACGGGTGACCCCTGGTAGCCCACTAATGAAGGAGGAAAGAGGCTGGCATGTGGATGCACACTGAAAGTGGGCTGCACCTGCCATGGAAGCCCACCCCTGGGTGACCCTAAAAGACAGCAGAACAGGAAACCACCTGGGGGCGAGTTTCAGGCAGTGCCCGTGGTCATGTGCCTCGTGTGGCAGAGGCAAGGGCCTGGCTAAGAATAACTGTGGGAAGCCAGAGGCAAGGACGGCCCTGGGGCAGGCATGTGGGTGGCTCCAGGGGAGGGGGCACAGATGCAGAGGTCTTTGCCGACGGGAGAGCTGCCCCCAAGCAAGAGGCGCTCCTCAGCAGAGGTGGCGGGTGCCTCGGCCCGTGGGCAGTGACCAGCCCCTGGCATCAGCCTCCCCAGCCTTGGGACTTTGTGCATGTGAAGGGAGCAGAGCTGGCGGCAGGGATGGGGGCTCCATGCGGACCCCTCAGCACAGGTGCCCACCACGCAAGACAGGTCTAGCGACTGCTGCTGCTGGATGCCACCTGCCCGCTCAAGACAGGGCTCTCAGCCCACGCTGCGGACACCACAAGAGAAGCACGTCACGCCCAGGTTGACGCCACCCCGGGGTGGCACGAGCACCACCTTGGGGCTGTCACCTGTGTGGCAGCTCCTCCCCCAGGGCGCAGCACACTCAGTCCCTCACTGGCCATTGTTCTGTCCCGCCTCCCGCTACGTGGAATGCCTGCATTTGACCCCACCTGGGATCCCTCTCAATGACCAGGTGGAAAACGTGCGTTTCCTGTTCCTGCCTCTCAGGTACCCTGGTTCCCAGGGTTGGACCCTCCGTCAGCAAAAGTGTCACAAAACTTTCCCTTATTTTTGTTTTTTAGAGTGCCTGTGGTGCAGTGAAATCACCACGCAGAAAGCTCCGCGTTCCGCTGTCACCCAGGCACCCAGCTTCCCCTGCTGCTGGCCTTTGGCGTCGGTCACTGGCTGCAGCTGATGAAGCAGCGCTGCAGGTTTGCTGCTGACTAGAGTCCACGCTTTGCCAGCCACCTTGCGTTGTGAGTTCCATGCTTTGTTTTGGATTTGCTTTGTGGTAATGGATACACAGCACGCAGTCCCCGTTTGAACCCCTGAATATACAATTCAGGGTGCTCGGTAATAACCACACGGTGCTGCCACCGCCGCCACCCGTGAGCTCTGGAAGCGCAGTCCTCTGGGGTCCTTCTGCCCAGTGAGCAGAATTCCAGGACAGGAGCCCTGGAGGAAGGAACGCGGCTGTGTCAGCACCCCTGGCCGACGCAGCCTCTCTCGGGGCTGCCCTGCCCGGGGTCGAAGGCCAGCGCACAGGTGCAGGGAAGCCACCCAGGGCAGGGGCTGGCCTTGAGACCACCTGCAGCAGGGGAGGGGCTACCGTTCACTGGCTCACGTCTTCTTTTGATGCTCCTGTACCGGGACTTCAAGGGGTGGGGCCGTTGGTCCAGGAAGTGGGTGGGCCGGGGCCACATCTTGGAGGGGCTGCAGGGCTCCTAGACTTGTCACTCGGACCCTGCACCCAGGGTGACCGTGCACGGGGGAGAGGGCCTGGCCCTCAGCGGGGGGGGGGGGAGAGGGCCTGGCCCTCGGGGGGGGGGCAGAAGGCCTGGCCCTCGGTGGGGGGGCAGAAGGCCTGGCCCGGGCCTCAGTGGAAGAAAATCCCGTGGCCCTCCCAGTGTCAGCGCTTCGGCAGTGCTGCCTGAGGCTTTGTGGCCTCCCGTTTTCTGTCCACACCTGCTCATCTCATTTGCTCACAGATGGTGAGCCTAAAATCACTCCCCGATAAGCTTCCTGCCTGCAGCCCTCTGTCTCAGAGTCTGTTTCCGGAGGTACGTGAAATCTCAGGCATCGCGAGCGGGTGGCGGGGATGGAGCTGGGACGGCGGCCCTGGCCTCTAGGGCAGGCTTTGGGCACTGACGTGTTTGCTCCCTTTTGCTCGGTTTCCCTGGGTGGCTGGGCACCCGGCCAGGCCCCAGGACCACGACACCCATCCCCCTGGCTGCCGGGAGAGCAGCCGAGCCCCTCTGCCAGCACCGCCCTCTCCCAAGCCCTGTCCCCACCGGAGGTGGCCTGCCTCGAGCAACCAGCAATGAGCTGAAATCTTTACTCGGCACGTCACCTCCGCTTTTACTTCTTTCCTTCCCTTGGGGAGTCCCCCCATCCTACCTGGCCACCCAGTTTTGGTGACACCACAGGACAGCCTGCTTCTGGGGTTTGTCCTCGTCACCCCACTGAGACCCCCGTACTCATGTCTGCGTGCTTTGGGGGCTGGGCCCAGGCCAGGCCCTGGCGCTCCTGCGGTTGTCCGGTCACCCGTGGTCAGACAACCACTCTGCCCGGTGGAGACGGAGCCCAGGCTCGCAGACCGGCCCTCGGGCGCCCCGTCCAGGCCCGTGTGGCTGCTGTGGGCAGTCCTGCCAGCCGCCCTGGGTCGCAGCCCCAGGACACGGCTCACCGCTGCTCAGGCCTGCCAGGGCGTTACGGCCTCGTGCCTCCCCCCTCCTCGGGGCACGGGCAGGTCAGCGGCTGTGCCGGCCACCACGGTGGTGGGATCCTGGCTCTCTCCCTTTACATCCACACGCCCGTGGCCACTGCTGGAGGCCGCGGGGACCGAGATGGCCGCTTTCCTGCTCACGAAGCAGTCACGGGGGGCTTGCAGGTGGGATGCGTCTGGCTGGCTCACACCCAGGCTCTCCCCTCCTGCATGTCGGGATCCGCAGGGCAGTCACGCAGCATCTTCCCATCGCCTCCATGGCCGTCCACATGTCCAGCTGGACAGAATTATAGCCCTCCTGGGGAGATGGGGTCCAGATCTCGGGGGAAGGGGGCCGAGGCTGCAACGGAGGGGATGTGGTCAGGCAGAGAGACGAAGTGCCCACAAGTGCTCTGGGCAGAAATCGGGCTCCGGTGCTTCATCTGTGCACTGCCTCCTCGCCCTTTTCATCCCGGGGCCGCCCTTCACCCACCCTGTCTTGGACTGGAGCTCCAGGGCACCCCAGCTTGGGGGACAGTGCCCAGCTGAGGTCCTCCCACAAACCCAGGGATGGACCATGGGGCAGGATGCTCCTGCGAGCTCCTTTCCGTGGCCATGAACCCACCCGGCTGCACCCCACAGGGGACACAGACAGGGCCGTTCCACCAAGTGGGGCAGCCGGGGCACGGGCCCCGGGGGACCAGCGGTGCCCCCCACCTGCCGTCCTGCTCACTCTCAGTAGCTGAACTCACGGGTCTGCCCTATGAATCGGCCACTGCAGCAGCCACGGGCCCCCGCGAGCCTCAGGCTGAGGCAGGCACTGCCGAGGGGGCTGGGGGTGGCGGGAGAGGGCTTGGGGAGACAGGTCCTCATCCGTACCTTGTGCTGGGTGATTTGTGGGAGTCTAGGTGGAAACTGGCTCCTGGAGGGCCACGGCGGCTCACTGAGGTGGCTTCCCGGGGGCCACGGCAGCTGGGGGCCTTGCCTCAGTGCCCCAGATCGGCTTTTCCTCTCCAGGCACCCCTGCTGCTGCCACATCACGGGGACCCGGGCGGGGAGGCCCCTCTCTGGACTCCCACTCTGCCCTTTGGGCCTCTGCTGGGCTCCTCGGGACCTCATCTGAGGGCCGCCCGAGCCTCCATGGGCATCGCACACGTGGGGCCTGCGCTGCCCCCTCCCCGCCCCCCGGCCTCCTTCCCAGGCTTCCCCTGGCTGCTTGTGCTTTTACTTTTCCACGTGAACTGAAAACCACCCGGACTCATCTCAGAGGAGACGACCCATTAGCAGCTTCATTGTGATCGCACTGAATTTATAAATGGACTTCGAATTGGCATCTTTGTGAAATTTAGTTTTCCCATCCGTGTGATTCCCCATTTCATCACATTGAATGTTTTTGTTGTTTTTCTGTGTGAACGTCTTGAAGTTTCCCTCACACAGGTTTTGCCCACTTCTTGCTAAATTTATTCCTGGGTGTTTTATCCCCTTCTCTGCTCGTGCCGGTGGGACCCTCCCTCCCCCAGCACCTCCTGCCTGGTTGGTGAGCTGGCCCCGGCCTGTCTGCGTGGGTTTCAGCTCAGCTTCTTTCATGGGTCAAGGCTTGTCTCTGTAACAGGCAATGACCCCGGCCCCTTCCTCTGTAAGTTCTCCTGGTGTCTGGCTGAGGGCCTTGCCCTTTAATGGGGAAAAGTCCCTTTGGAAGTGGAATAGGGCACGGTGCTGGGCGGCAAGCTTATACTCACCCTGAGTTTCGCCCTCCGTAGCTGAGGCTGGCGCACCTCGCACTCAACATGCGTTACAGCTTATGGACGCGGCTTCAACACGTGGGAAAGCGCCGGGGTACAGGCTCACCGGGCGTGGCACCGGCCCTGGTGGAGGCCAGAGGCCCGTGAGGCAGAAGGACGAGCTGGGGGCCGTCACCATGGGGGCAAGACCTGCGGCAGAGGCAAATGGGTGGGCGGGATGGGGCACCAAGGCCTGGCGTCAGGGCATGCGTCAGCATCGTCACCACCACTGAACTTTCTGAGGCTTGCCCTGCTCAGGACACCCTTGTCTGATAGCAAATTCTCCGTTTAATGACGCATACCACAGGCTCGTGCCCGCCTGCCTTGGTAGGCAAAAGGGAAGCGGGGCGCTCTCCCACACATGCACTATGAGTGAGATTCATGGAGGGCCCTGCTCCGTGTGTGGGAACCCTTCCTCGGGATGGCGCCATGTGTCCAGGCCTGGATTCTCCGCGGGCCAGGAGGCAATGCTTCTGGGGCACCGGGGAGCCCCTCCCAGCAGGGCCTGGCTGAGGGCACAGTCTGTGGGCTCAGAGCCACAGGCACATTTGTGCTTGGAAAGTAGCCCACAGATGGGATCACAAACCTCCAGGGACAGAGCCCTGCGTGGAACACGAGTCCTCGATCCCAGCATCACCCAGTCGGGCCGTGTTATTTGTCAGCTCCCTAGGGCAGCAGGACCTGCCTGTGTGTGCCGCCCACAGCGCCCTGCAGCCAGGTGGGCCAAGAGGAGAGGGCGTGAGCGGGGCACTGCTTCCCTGGAGGGCGCGGCAGCGGTGGGGACAGATTCTCCTGCACGCATGCACACGCGTGCACACTCACATATGCACAGGACACCCCCACACGGGCATGCACAAGTGCACACATGCACACACGTGGGCACTCACACAGGCAAGCACTCACATTTGTACACACACTCACACATGTGCACACACAAGCTCAGACCTGAGCGTGCACACACCCATGTGAACGTGCACAGGCATGCGCACACAGAGCAAGGGGTAAAGCGACCGTGTGGAGGGGTGGGGCCCCGGGCCGTGGGACGCCGGCCCCCGACCTCACGCCTGTGCGGGCCGGCTCCTCGATCCCGGGGTGAAGGCGGCAACACCTGCCTTTCAGGGCCATTGGAGGGCCTGGGGGTCCCCAGCTGTGGTCGTTGCTGCCAGAGGAGGAAGGGAGAGGGAAGCCCCTTATGCTCCCTCTTCCTGGGGGTGCGGTGGCCCTGGAGAGGGTCCTCCCGGCCTCTCCCAGCACGAGCCCCCAACCCACCAGCCATGTCCTCCCGGGTGCCTGCCAGCGTGAGACCCCATCGCCCCCTCCTCGTCCTTCTGTCTCTCACCTCCTGCCCCAAGCCCCCACCAGTTTAGAAAGCGAGTTCTGGCAGTTACCTGTGGCAGAGACAGGTCTCCCGGCCAAGGTTGCCTGTTCCCAGGTCAGCGGTGTCCTGGAGGCAAGTTGGCCGCACGTCCCAGGGCCTGCACACAGTGGCGCTCGATAAATGATTCTGATGGATGCAAAAGAGCTGCTCTGTACCCAGCATGTTCCCCAGGAGAACTCATCCCGGGTCCTCACACCCAAGTCTATGGAGCTGGCCTAAATCCATCTGGAAGCTTCCTAAAGGGTGGGGAGGTGGCACGAGGGCATTCTGGATGCTGTGAGGATCCAGAATCCAGATGCCTGGTGAACCCAGATGCCCAGCTCTGGCCGGCGGGGAGCCTGGGGCCCTCAGGATGCAGTCCCCGGGGAAGGGGCTCCAACCAGGGGACAGGGCCCTCCACATGGCATCTGGCCTCACAGTCAGTGTGGAAGGAGACGCCCCCGTCTCCCTGAGCAGGCAGATTTGTGCACATGGCTGTGACTCTGCCTCACACGATGTCAGAGGGACCGTAGGCCAGCAGGGTCACCTATTTCCCTTCACCTGCAGTGCCCAGTCCGGCTGCTTGCCACTCAAGACATTTTGTCATGCATTCCCAACAGTTTGTTTCTTTGCTCAAAAGCAAACCCTGCAGAAAACCCAATTCTGGCCCATTTCCCCAGCAGCCTTTCCCCCGCTGCCTGCCTCTGCTTCCTGGCAGGATGGACGGGCTCCCATTTACTGCAGCCCCAGGGGGCAGCTGTGCTTCTCCATTTGACTTGGAAGGCTTGTGCATCAGCATCATTTTCCCATGCCCCATCCAGCTCACATGCACAGGTTCCCCTCTCCCTGAGTCTCTAAGGTGTGTCTTGCCTGGTCTCCCTTCCATTGAGAGACCCGAGACCCTGCACCTTGGGCCTGGGCAGGCAGCCTGGGGCAGGGGGGTGGCACAAGCAAAGCCCTCTGAGGGCAGAGTTGTGGCCCTTTGCACATCACTTTCTTCCCTGAACCTTAAACAGGGCCTGGCCCTGATTAGATTCTCAGCTCAGCAAAAGTCAAATGAATGGATGTGTAGATGGAAAGATGGATGGTTGGATACCTGGGTGGGTGGATGGATGGATGGAAGGATGGATGGAAGGATGGATGGATGGACAGCCTGACAGACAGATGAATAGATGAAAATGGGCTGCATACCTCATTGGCCTCTCTCCTTGGTGAAGCTTGGGGCCTGGACTAAGGACTGGCCTGTGTCCCTGGTTCTACTCCATGCTTTCCTTCCCTCAACCTCCCAGACCGTCACCCAACACCAAGCTCAGCCCAGCTGCTTTGGAAGGTGATACTCAGAGCTGGAGGGAGAGGGGCCCTGGTCGTCTAAGCTGGCGATCCAGTCTGAGCAGGAGGTGGGGAGAAAAGGCTAGGAAAGGCAGGAGGAGGCCACTGGTGGCTGGCATGCTGTGGTGGCTTCTTACTTCTCCACAACTAGGAAATCTGTCTTGGGGGCATCCACTCCCCAGGCAACGGGAGGGCGACTTTAGTCATTACGTAGTGGAAGGAAGTCTCTCATTGTAAGTTATCTGGTTCAGGCAGTGCGACTCCTTTTGGGTAGATCTTGGACTATGAGGATTTTTCCCTCCTGCTCCTCCTGAGACAGGATCCTGGCGTTTGGAAACAGCCCGGAGAACACTGTGCCTCATGGAGACATGCGGGTGCCTTATGGCCGAGCAGCTGCAGGTCGGTGCCCTGGGCTGGCCCAGGCCTGGCACCAGCTGGGATGCGAGGTGCTCTGCCCAGCTGTATGGGGGTGATGGCGTTGCTGGTGACCCCGCCCCTCAAGCCACTGCCCCGGGTGCTGCCCCTCCGCAGCCCCACAGGCCACACGTGTGGTGGTCCCCAGCCCCCTGCAGCCCTTCCAGGATACAAGACCACACCTGGACCCCTGCAGTTGCACCTGGGCCTGGACAGTCGGAGATGCCACCCCAGCCTTTTACCTAGAGCCTTCCCCTGTCTAGGCGGTCCTGGGGAGCACCCCTCAGGTGATCCTGGTGACAGCTGGCGAGGCCTGCAGCCTTTCCAGACGGACAGGGATTTCCACAGAGCGCCGCCTCACAGTTCAGCCCAGGAGCAGCTGGAGTTTCACCTCCGTGTGCCGTCTGCTCCCCTTCTCCTTCCTCTCCCTCTTGGTTTGGGAGGAAGACTTGTCTCTTATTCCCTTCCCCATCTAGAAGGAACATCTCACCTTGGCACTCCAGCCTGGGGCCTGGGCTCACATGCCGTCGGGGGCAAGATGAAACAGTGGCAAGGGGGGCACCGCCCAGATGACGTGGGGAAGGCCACACCTGCTTCCCATGAGCCAGTTGTGTCCCCCAAAAGACATGCTCCGGTCCTGGTCCCGTGAACGTGACCCTGTTTGGAATAGGGTCACTGACGATGCGATGCGTTCAGATGCGGCCGAGCTGGATAGGGGAGGTCCTAATCCCATAAGACTGGGTCCCTACGAGCAAGGAATCGGGCGGAGGGCAGGCTCTGGAGGGGGCAGCCATGGACCAAGGGGCACCTGGAGCCGCCAGGAGCTGGAGAGCAAGGAGGGGCCCTTCCCAGGAGCCTTCGGACGGACGCAGCCCTGCCTGGCTGCAGACTGGCAGCCTCCAGGCGGTGAGAGGATCCACTGCTGTGGTTTCCGGCCACCAGGTGTGTGGTGCTCGGTTCGGCAGCCCCAGGCCACGGAGCCGCCATTTCAGCCTAAAGGTGGGCTCGGGGTTGACTTGGCCCCGTGATGTCCGCAGAGAGGAAGCTGGGGAGTGCTGCTCTACTCTGGTGACTGTCACTGGTTCTTTTTATTAAGTGTGCAGTGTCTCCACTACTTTGTTATTGTGATTAAATCCACACAAACGTTTTACGGCGTGCAATTCAGTAGCCTTAGCACATGCACGAGGTTATTCAACCATCACCCTTATCTACTTCCGGAACATTTACCCTGGGCCCATTGGCATCACCCCCGGCCCCTCCCCAGGCCCCCGGCAGCCGCTAGTCTTCCTTCTGTGTCTACGGATGTGCCTATGCTGATTGTCAACGGAATCAAATATTACGCAGCCTTGTCTGGCTTCTTTCACTTAGCATCACGTTCTCGAGGTTTATCCGTGTTGTAGCGTGGATCAAAACTTCATTCCTTTTCATGGCCAAATAATAATCTATTATGTGGATAGACCATCTTTTGTTTATCTATTCTTTGGTTCATGGACATTGGGATTATTTCCATGCACCTGCCTTTCATCCTTTGGCGTACACCTCGGAGTGGAATTGTTGGGTCGCGTGATATCTCCGTGTTTAATTTTTTAAGAACTGCCAGACTGTCTTCTACAGCTGCTGCACCATTTCACATTCTCAACAGCAGTGTGTGAGGGTTCAGATTTCTCCACATCCTCGCCAAAACTTAATCTTTTCTGTTTTTTTTTTTTAAATTATAGCCAACCTTGTGGGTGAAAATAATATTTCATTATGGCTTTGATTTGCAGTTCCCTAATGGCTAGTGAAGTTGAATAGCTTTTCATGTGATTCTTGGCCGTTTGTTTATCTTCTTTGGAGAAATGTCTATTCACATCCTTTGCAAATTTTTTTGATTGTGTTGTTTGTCCTTTTGTTTTTGAATGGTAAGACTTCTTTATATAGTCTGGATGCAGGACCCATATCACATATATAATTTGAAAATATTTTATCGCATTCTGGGGTTGTCTTTTCTCTTTCTCATGAATGTCCTTTAATGCACAAAAGTTTCTAATTTTGATGAAATTCAGTTTGTCTATTTTTTCTTTTGTTGCTTAAGCTTTTGGTGTTATATCTAAGAATCCATCACCAAATCCAAGACCATAAAGGTTTACCCCTAAGTTTTCTTCTAAGAGTTCTATAGTTTTAGTTCTTACTTTTAGGTCTTTGATCCATTTTGAGTTAATTTTTTGTATATGGTGTGACTTTATTCTTTTGCATGTGGCTATACAATTGTTCCAATACCATTTGAGGGAAAGACTATTTCTTCCCCCATTAAATGGTCTTGGCAGCTTGTTGAAAATCATTTGACCATAAATGAATAGATTTCTTTTTGGACTCAGTTAGGTTCCATTGGCCTCTATGTCTGTGACTAAGCCAGTACCACACAGTCTTGATTACTATAGTTTTGTAGTAAGTTTTGGAGTCCGTGTGAGTCCTCCAATTTGTTGTTTTTTTTAAAGATTGTTTTGAATATTTGGAGTCTATTGCAATTCCCACGTGGATTTTAGGGTCAGCTTTTTCATTTTTGTAAAAGGCCATTGTGACTTTAATAGGAAGTGATGGGTAGATTGCTTTGGAGAGTATTGCCATCTTAATATTAAGTTCTCCAATCTATGAACACAATATCTTTCCATTTATCTAGATTTTTAATTTCTCTCAGCCATATTTTATAGTTTTCACATGTTTGCACCAAGGAGGTACAAGACTTGAACAATGGAAAACTACAAAGCATGTCTTTGGGGTGTATTGATTTTGACTGAATGAATGCATGCGGGGTAGAGGCGCGAGTGGATTGTGAAGGGGTCAAACTCAAGAGCAATCGACAGGTTTATCCTCCTACCTCCAAGAGAGAACCTCTTAGCCCCTCCTCAGGGGGTGCCCCACGGTGCGGCCAGGCGGGGCCGCTGGTGTTGGCGGGAACAGCCTGGGGCGCTGCTATCCGTGCACCCCAGTCTGCCTGCCTAGTCTGCGTGACTCGTGCCATGTCCTCACTCCCACCATGCCCCGCAGAACCAAGGCACGTCGTGCTGCCTGAGACGGAGGCTTTCGCTCTGGGGCAATGCCTCTGATGCTGCGGACGGCGGTGGACCCAGTTCACGCACCTGAACGCAGCCGGCATGTCTGCTAACTGCACCAGCTTGGTCCTTACCAGTTAATTAGGCAAAATTAAGTTTTTGTCTGGAAAAAAAAAAACCAAAAAAATGATCTCTAAATCCATTTTCTCTTGACTTTCCCTGGGCTGGCTGTGCATGTGAGTGTCTTGAAGGAAACCTGTGCTTTCTTCCCTGCACACGAAGGCAGCCCCTCAGCTCCTGGCTGGAGGCTCCACTGCAGCCCGAGGCCCGGGAGGGGCTCCCACAGGCCCCAGCCTGCGGGGGGCCTCAGTCTCCCTCTGGGGTCGGACTTTGAAAAGACAAGCTCCACACGGGATTTAAGGGCTGGCTTGCCAAGCTTAAAAGCTGCTTTTAAAACGTGAATGACGTGAAATCTGTAACTAAGAACTGCACAAAAATGAGTATGTGCGGAAAGGATGGACAATTACCAGATGAACGCTGTGCTTTATTGCTGGGCTGTGGCAGATAGCCATTTCCTAGCTCTAATGAGGACAGTGATAAAAACCGTGGAAGCCGCAATCATGGTTTTAATAATAGAAATAACAGTAATGACAGCAGTTTCGGTAACTACTGCTGGTGGTAACAGTAATAACAATAAACACTTTACCGGCAGGGGAGGTACCGTGGTCACAGAGGCAGCTCACCCAGGACGAGGCTTGTCCACTGCACTCGGTGTGCTGACCCCTGCCATTTCCCCAAACGTGGCAGACTCGACTGCATAATTTGTGGGAGTGGGGACTGCGTTCACGCTCTCCCCTAAATATATATATGAATTATAACAGTAATAATAAATAACAGCAAGCTCGTATAGAGAGACCACACAGAGTCTCAGACTCACCGGCTGAAGGCCCCCTGCTGCTCGCAGACGCCCGAAGCCAACTGTAAAGGACGCGCAGGCTCCTCGCCCTGCTTGGCGCAGTGGCACTGGCTCACTCTCTTTGAAACGCGCCCCACCTTGGTTTCCGGCACGCGCTTTCCGCCCTGGGCCGACCACTCTCCTTGGGTTCCTTCTCGCCATCCTCTGTCACCGTCCCTCCAGGAGACGGACGTTGTCCTTGGTCCCTGCCCTTCTCCCTCTGCTGGCCCTCCTGGTGGCCTCGGTGGCCGTCCCGGTTGCGGCTCCCCCTCCTGGCCCCAGCAGCACCCGAGCATGCACTGGCCCTCGTCCTGCCCGGTCCTGCTGACCGCCACGCCACCACCTCCGCTTTGTGCTCCGGGCCCTGAGCTGCTGGTGGCCCCCCAGGAGAACCAGTGCCCCCTCCCCGTGTCCTGCTCAGCAGCCCCTCCCACCCGGGCCGTCCCTCCACCTTCACCAGGTGTAACGTCCTCATGTCCCTTCGACTCCACTCACCCACACCCCACCTGGGAGGTTTCAAAAGAAACCATGTCACCAATAGTAATCACTAATCAATAGATTGGGTATATTGAAAGAAAAACTGCTTGAGCAGGGACATGTCAATCGAAGTAAGAGCCTCCAATGGCTAGTAAATTACACTGGCTTACAAGGCAATTGGATTTGCAGGAGGAGAAGTTTGAATAATTGCTTGCCATTGTCGCTCCTACTGACAGAGGAAGTCTTTGGTGGCAGGGGCTGGCCATCGACTGGCCATTGGGCTCCTGTCTGCTTTGATGAGTGACGTCTGCTGCACCGAAACCAGCTTAGCTTTCATTGTTGCTTAAACTGCACGTTTTGTAGGGCACGTTCCAGTCTTTTCAGGAAGCTCCACTAGCATTTTCAGCGCTTTTAGAAGTCCCTGTCAGTTCTTGGAAAGGGGGCTGTCCCCGTCAGGTGGCTGCCTCTCTTCCCGTCTGTCTGTCTGTGCCCAATGTCCCCTCCTTACAGAGATCCCGGTCATAAAGTGGCTTTTGGCCCAGCCTACTCCAATTTGGCCTCATTTAAAATGCTCACACCTGCCAAGACCCCACTTCCCAAACAAGGCCGCGTTCCTAGGGCCCGGGCTTGAGCCCTGGACATAACCCATCCGTGACAAATGCGCTCAGTCTGTGTCGCACCTTCTTTCTAGGCAGGCCCAGTGGCAGGGGTGGGAAGGGGCCCTGCCCAGGGAGGCTCCCTCCACTCGGGCCCCAGAGCTGGAGGCCTCCACGCGGCTCTCGGGGCCTCACTCCCCGGGAACAGGCTTCCAGGAAGTGGCCTGGTGGAGCTGCAGAGCCTGCGGGCAGCCTGGGGCTCGGTGATTTGGTGTGAAGGGCAGCGAGCGGCTGAGGGCATCTGAGGAGGCCTCCAAGGGAGCAGGAAGTAAACGCTGAAGCAGCAGAGATTTCATCCTTTATTACTGCTTTGTTTTCTCCTTTGTAGCTAAGTCCCTTTAATTTATTTCACATGCATTGTTTCAAGCGCTGCCATCTCTGGAGTACCTGTTAGTTATTAGTATTTATGTGTATCAGGATTAGTGTGTTTTATTTGCAGCAAACTGACCTCCAAAGATTTCCTTTTGGAAACCCCCCCTCCTTAATTTTTACATTCCTTACTGTTTTCCTAAATACTAAGTGTTCCTTGACAATTTTGGTGCTCACTTATTTGGGGGGGCAAACGTAAGATGAGTCTGTCATTTCATCAGAAAGTTTGTTTAAAATTCACAGATCACGGGTGCCTTAACGAATTTTTTCATTTCGATTTCAAACAATGATAGGATTGACGTTTTAATACATGACATTGGAGATCTGCTTACTTGTAAATAGCCTATTGCTTATTAGGAGAAATAAACCAGTGAACAGTATTTTTCTATTGTGTTTTCAGAACCATTTTGCCTCATTATTCCTGTTTTAGCTGAAGGATTATATGCCATTTGGAGAGTAAACAACTCAAACACTGATTCATAAAGTTCTTTGAGTTATTTGAGGAAAATATTTATGAGAACGGCAGTTTGGGAGTGAAATGAAAGTAACTTTCCAGTGGAAAAAGAAAAAGAAGCAGAGGTGCTGCGGTGAGTAAAAGAAGTGGGTGAAGGGCCTGCCGGTGACCTCAGAGGGTAGGGGGAGATGGAGGGGGGAGCAAGGCTGGGGAGCGGCCAGGGGAGGGGGGTCTGGGGGAAGTGCCCTTGAGGGAGGTTGAAGGAGGTGGGAGATTTCCTCAGGGAAGGGTCTGCAGGTGACAACTGCTGGACAGCCTTCCGGGGAGGCCTCTGGGGAGGGGTGGGGTGGGGCCCACTCGGCTGGGAAGTTAGTGCTGGCCCGCCTGCTGGAGAGCACCCCCCCCACCCCACCCAGCCTGCAGGTGAGGCAGAGGCAGAGTTGGAGGGAGACACTGCTCCAAAGGGGAAAGAGGGAATGGAGCAGGAGCCCAGCGCCCAGTCCAGGCCGAGAGCCTCCAGGCCCCTCTGCAGGCTTTTTACCAGGGCAAAGGACTGCGGAGGGAGGCTGCTCCGAGGAGCGGGACGGTGCTCCTGGAAGGAAGGGGCGTGCTCCACCTTCTCCCCAGCTCGCTCTGCATCCTACTGGGGGGAGGGACCTCACTCAAGAAGCCCCTCCTCCCCTCCCTGACCTTGAACCAGACTTGACTGTTCAGAGGTGGGGGAGGCCCATCCCCGGGGCAGGGAAAGAGCCTGGAAAGCTCAGGGCTTGGACTTCAGGTCCTCGGCTCCTGGCAGGGCGGGAGGCTCCCTGGGGCCAGCCTGCGCCAGAGGAAGGAGGAAGGGCCAGCTACCACCCAAATCCTCCTCCAGGCCCCGGGGAGGAGTGTGGGGGCAGGGCAGGGCTGGCGGCCCTGGGCTTCGGGGCTTTGTGACAGCGCGGTCATCTGGGCCACCTGGTAGTGAGGCCAGGAAGCGCCTCTGAGCATGCACCGTGTCCCGGCACGTCCAGAGAGGTGGCTCTGTCCCCCTCCCCGATTCACAGACAGGTGTGAGGCGGGGAGGGCGGGGGAGAGGTGCAGGGCCCAGTCCAGGCTGGACGGCGGGCGTGTCAGAGAGAGGACACGGGGCGTTTCTTGGCAGCGATGTGAAGAGATCACCCATCTAGCAAAACCAGCG
Organism: Tolypeutes matacus; assembly: GCA_026826555.1. Lineage (NCBI taxonomy): Eukaryota > Metazoa > Chordata > Mammalia > Cingulata > Chlamyphoridae > Tolypeutes > Tolypeutes matacus. The sequence goes on along the minus strand of JAKSZT010000088.1, from coordinate 2,365,722 downwards.
GTGATAAATACCGAGCTGCGCGTCTTCACAGAGGCCCCAGTTATGCCCCCGCAAGCAGGGAGCCGTGCTGCAGGGCGATGGCTTACCCCAGCCCCCCAGCTAATTGTGCTCCTTGACTGGCTCACACATCCCCAGTCCTGAAATGCAGGCAGACATCGGGAGTGTTTCCATGGCGACGCGTCTCTCCAGGAGGTCAGCCGCGGGAGAGGGAGGCAGTGGCTGTGCCCTGCAGCCCCGGGGTGCTGGGCAGCCGCCGCCAGCTTCTCCCCGTTTAACTGAGAGCGAGGCCGGGGAGGACGGCCGAGGACCATTGTCACCACGGGGCTGGACCCCTGGCCTTGCGGAGACTGTCAGTTCACAATTCTCTAAGACGTTTGCGGCTGTTGAGGTAGCAGTGGCTCCTTCCTTCCCCAGAGGCCACGGCGTTGACAGCATGCTACGCCTCGTCCTCTTTCAGGCACCTTTAGCCCTCCCGCCCTCTCTTCCGTCCGCCCTCCTTCCCTTCCCTCCGTAGCTGTCTGGGGTCCTGCCAGTGCCGGGGGCCGAGTCTCGCAGCGTCTGCCCACCTGCTCGCACGTGGCTGTGCCTGGGCATCTCGGTGCCTAGGACCTACGCCTGCGGAGGACAGCGGAGTGTGACAGCATTCCTGTCCTTGAGGTTTCCTCTGGAAAGGAGAATCTGTGCTGGGCCCTTCTCTAGGATCTCCTTTCGCCAGCTCCCTCCTCTCCCCATCGGGAGGGTCCTTCCACCAGGACTTAAACGCAGGGTTGTGTCTTCCACCTTCGTGAACAAACGAGCTCCGCCTTTCTCCATCCTTCTGCTCACAGAGGCCCCCTTGCCTTTCCCACCCAAGCCCCCGTGGAAACGTTTCCCTCATTGCCGGCCCCCCTTTCTCACCTCTGGCTCACCCCGAACTGCAGACCCTGCTCTGGCTTCGGCCGCCCATGCCTCTCCTTGGATCAACACGGGGTTCTCCTTCCGGTCCTCCCTCGGGGCCAAGGACGGGGGCTCACTTACTTCGGGCCTCTCTCTGTCCCTGCTGGCATTGTCTTACCCCCAACCCAGCGAGGAGGGCTCCCTGGAGGCGTGGGCTGGTAGAAGCTGCTCAGCAGGCACAGGGGAGGAGGGACCTGTGTGCTGTCACCCGCACTCGGTCGGGGCCCCTCTCTGGGTGCAAGGAGGGCTCAGCGCTGGGGTCAGAGGCGAGGTGGCCGTCCCTGCCCCCGGGGGTACACAAGCCGTCATGGGGACCCCAGTTTTGGGGCCGCCCCCACCCCCAGAATGCTCCGGAAGCCAAAGGTGTGAACAGGGTCCAGAAGAGGAGAGCCCTGCTGCATCACCCGTTTTTATTGAGTCTCCGTGGAGCCTGCGAGGGCAGGGCAGTTATTAAAGTGCTACGGGGTGTCTCCCCGTCCTTCTCACTTACAGTCCATCCGTCATGGGAAATGGATTTCAAGACGAAACAGAAGTGGAAAGTATTCATGTCGGGACTTTGTTCTTTGAAGACTTCAAAACACCCTGAAGGTGCAGTAGGGTCCAAGGGGCCAGATGGCGTGGGGGTGGGGTGGGGACAGCGCAGGGGCTTCTGCTGAGCCTCTGCTCTCCCACGTCCTCTGCCCTGGGCTGGGGGGCCCAGTGGGTGGTCCTGGAGCCCCTGAAGCTTGGGCCTCGGTGATCGGCCCGGGGAGGGAGCTGAGCAGGTGCTGACCCCTTAGCAATGGTCTGTAATGTGTGGGGAACCCTCCGAAAAAAGAGGAGAGGGCTGCTGAGTGCCCGGGGCCGGAAGCCTTTGAGGTGGCCTATGAAAACCGAGGAGCAGAAGAAACCTTGGTGAAAGAAGAGGGCGAGATGCGGTCGTGCCAAGGAGCGAGCTCCAGCTGGGTGCTTCCGAGCACAGCAGGCCTGGGCCCCCCGAGGCAGGAGAGCCCTCGAGGTGGGTGCCACACCCGGCGTTTGGCCCCGCGGCTGGTGTCTCTGTCACCCGGGGCAGCCAGGGCACCCACAGGCCCCTGGCTGGCGCAGGGCCCAAGCTTGCTGGCAGGGGTGGGGTCAGAGGACGGGGAGCTGCCTCCCACCGCCTCCTCTTGTGCCTCTGCCCTGGGTGGTCCTAGACAGGGCTCGGGGCTCAGCCGCAGGGGCCCAGGGGCCTGTCAAGCACACCAGGGGCCAGGAAGTGGGGCCACTCCGCGGCTGTGGGCGGCACGGCTAGCAGTGTCCGAGCAGCCTCCGCTTACAAAATCCCCACCCCAGTGACCGCCCCCCAAGCCCCTCCCACGCGGGGCGGGTCTCCTTTCGGGGCTACGAGATGACCCCCAGGTGGGAAAAGCGTTTGGGGCTGTTAACTTGGAATTGCTGGCTGTGAGAGCTGGCCTGGGGCCACGGAGGCGCCCGTCCTCCGTCCTCCGTCAGGGCTGAGCTTGTCGCCCTCAGGCAGCCCCCGGCTCAGGCACCTGAGGCTGCTTGAGCACGAGGTGCCCTCACCCAGCGCCTGTGGCGGGAGGGTGGGCGGCCTCTGGCGGTCGACGGGCCACCGGTGGGAACTGGACAGCCAGGTCACTCTTTCTTGATGGGGCCTCGGCTGTAAGCACCAAAAGTCTTAAGGTCCATGCACTGTGGACAAATCATTTCTTTTCTAGGAATTTTTCCTAACGGAAAACGTGGACAAACGTGCCGAGATGTTGCGTGCATGGAGACGCGTTTGACCGTGACAAAGGTCTTGGGATGGACTGGTGAAGGCTGAGAGGGAAGCCAGAGGCCATGATTTCACCGGGAAGGAGCCGGAGGCGCCTGGCGCGAGCACAGCGGGGCCCCGGCAGCTGCGAGAGCACGATGCAGTGGCCACAGCTGGCACGCGTGCGTGGAGGGCCTCTCCATCTAGGTGCGGGTGCCGAGACAGCCGGGGGCCAGGAGATGAGGCGAGGCGGCCAGGAGAGGGGCATCTGGGCAGGCCTGAAATGCAGGCGTGGGAGGCTCCGGCCCTTGGGTCATTGAGAATTTCCAGCAACCTCGGTGCCGTCAGGCTGTGTCAGGCAATGTGCCCTCACAGCCTCCCCAAGAGGCAGGTTCGATTCACTGCTTGGAGACGGTGGCTGGTCACCAGCTCCTAAAAGACACGAGGGGACCAGCCCGCCAAGCCGCTTGCCTGGCGTCAGCCCTCCCCTGCAGCCTGCAGCGGGCGTGATGCCAGCCTGGGGGGGCCTCGGCCTTCCTGCAGGGGTCCAGGGGGCCTTGGCCGTGGCACTGACATCCACGCAACCAGAGGGGCGCCACTGAGAGCCCAGGTCCCGAAGCTGGCGGGGACCAGCGCCTTCTCCTCTGAATCTTGCGTCGTGCTGTACTTAATGCTCCTCACTTTGATTCATTTACCTGTTTGCTGACCAGGAAGTCGGGGGCCCCATTTGCTGGCACAACATCTTCTGGTGCCCCTGGGGGAGGGACCCCCAGGATCCAGAATCTCAGCCCCCCGAGCCCGCGGCCACAGTGATGGGCACATGCTCTGGTGGGAGGGGCTGTGCCACCCCCGCGGTGCCCAGCGCCACGCCCTGCCTTGGAGGCCCAGCTGCACCCGTCAGCCCTGCTGCTGTGCACGTGACACGGCCCAGAGGCCGGCCCCACCCCGCCGGCGGGCACCCAGGCTGAGCGTCCACAGGCCCCTTGCCGTCGTCCGGGCTGACCGTTCTGCGCCGTGGGCGCGGGCCAGGCCGGGGTGCCATGGTCAGGAGCCAGCTGCCCTGCTCTTTCCCTGTAAGGTGGACACGTCGTCCTGGGCAGTGGATCAAGCCCGTCCCACGCATGAGCAGGCCCCGGCGTTTGTGGCCGTGCGCTCAGCCTGCCGGGATCTCGATTTTCACCTTGTTCTTGTGGTGTAGCATCTCATTCTCTCTATCGTATTGAAAACTTAACTATTAAAGGAATAAAACAGATCAGCTTAGTTCTGAAAATGAGGGGACACATGAACTGAGCAGAAGCAGCAGGCGCTCTGGGAGGACGGGCGCTGGACGCGTGGTGGCCTGTGGGCTTCGGAAGGGGAGGTTTGGAGCTGGGTCGCCCGCGTGTGGGGAGGCCGTGCTCGGAAAGCCGAGGCCAGCCAGCGCCGCAGGAGCAGCCGTGGCGTCGTCCACTCAGCCGGACGTGCCATTGCGGCCCCTAGAGCCCCCCAGACCCGGCTCCGGGGGCGCCAGGGCAGGCCCAGCCTCTCGGTCCCCTGGCCACGCGTCCAGGGATAAAGAGGAGTGGAGGGCGTGGACGCTGCGGCTGCTTCCTCGTGGATGCCGCTGGCCCTCAGTCTGCACTGGACATGCACGTGGCGGCTTCACCCGGGGCCCCAGCCTGCCGCCCGCTGAGAAGGGAACGACCCGTGGGAGCGGAAGGCACCCAGCTGCCTGCCTACTCGCCCTTGCCCGGGCTGAGCAGGGTCTGTGTCCCGTGGCCGCCCCTCCAAGTTGCTCCGTCCACTGAAAACGTCCAGGGTGAGCTGAGCTCAGAGCAGCGTGCACAGGCGGACGCTGAGCCAGGGCAACCTTTGCCTCCCCGGGACCTTCTCCATCACGTCATTTGCCAAAACCCCAAGACCCACAGGTCGTGCATTCTTCGCGCATCGTCTCACTCGCGGCTTCCGCGGCCCCCTGGGGCCGTGTAGTTATTCCCACTTTGTAGGGAGGAGACCGAGGTTCAAAGCCCAGGTCCTTACTGAGGACAGTGCTCATTAAACGTCTAAGGCCCGCAGGGACGTGACCGTCCAGTCGCTCTCTAGAGGGAAATACCGACACTGGCAGGGGCTAGGTAAGCTGCCCAAGGTCACCCAGCTGGCAAGGGCACGGCTGGGGGTTCACAGCTGCCCGGCTGAAACCAAAGGCGTCCTCTCCAGCCCTCCCCGCGTGGGCTGCCTGCACCCCTGCAGCTCTGGGGGCCCAGGACGCAGTGCGACCAGCCACGCCCAGAGGCAGGGCTCCGCCCCGCGACTCATTCTACACGCTTGGGGTCTCCCAGGGTCCCCGGAAGAGGGAGGGGCAGGGCTGGCCCGCCTGGGGGGGGCCTTCAGAGTTCACTCTTGCTTGGCGCACAGCTCCTGTTGGAGAGGTGCTCGCCAGGGGTGGGCTTCGAGGCGCCGCATCCGTCCCCGTGGAGCTGGCTGCTCGGCCCCCGGGGGTCCGTGAGGGTGGCCAGGCAGGCTCCCTGCAGCCGCTGGGGCCAGGGTCAGATCCCACACACCGCGCGTGCTCCGCGGGGGAGTTTCCCTGCCGGGCTGGACCCTGCCCGCCCCGAGCGGTGGTGTCACCACTTTCCGCATGTCTGGGAGCTGGACGCCCGAGTCTTCCATGTCCAGAACCTCGATCAGCTTTCCACATGTCACTTCACGGGATGGGCGGCATGTCCGTCTTGTCAGCATGGGCTCGCACGCACCCCCTCCCTGGGAGTGCCCCGGTGCCTCCCGGACGGCTGGATGCTGTGGTCTGAGAAGCTCCCCTCCTCCCACCAGTGCAGAGCGCTCCACGGGAGAGGAGAAAGCCACGAACCAGCTGGCCGGCCCCTGGGCTCTGAGTCAGCCCTGGAGCCTCCCGACGGAGCCGTGAGCGATGTTTTGTGCTTCCGTCTTAATGGTATGGACACTTAATACAGCAGTTCATCAAGTGTCTATTTACAGCCACTCGGAGGCTGGGATTCATCTTCTGGGCAGTCGGCGCTTCAGCTCGTCTCGCCCTGGAGCTACCTCTGCAGAAGCGAGCTCCAGGCCGCGAGAGGAGCAGGCGACGAGCGCACTGGGGGCAGCCGGACGCCGCACCTGAGGCCACGCGGCCTCGGCACAATTTCTTCCGAGCACGCTTCTCTCCCCACCCGCTCCTCTCCCCTGATTCCTTGGGGGAAGGACAGAGAGAGCTGAGCCGAGGGTGCAGGCACTTCCAGGCACCTTTGCTTGGACCTCCCGTCCCCCAGGCCCCCTCGCCCCTGCCATCCCTGCCCAATCTTTAAGACTCAGCTCAAGCCAGCCCCCTTGCTCGCGCCCTGGCCCCAGGCTCACCCTCCTTCCAGCTCCACACTGGGCATGCACCCACCAGCTCCCAGCTGGAAGCACTCGAGGAATTGGGTTGCAAGGAATGGGGGGCCGTCAGCCATGTCCTGCCTCGGGGCAGCCTGTGCTGGGGCTGGAGCGTCCGTGGCTTGTCTGGTTGGACCCTGAACTCCTTGGGGCAGACGCCACCTTGCACATCTGCGCCCTCCCTGTGCTGGCCTACTGTGCGTGGGAGGTGGAGGGACAGGGAGAGCGGCGGGTGCAGTGTCCCCTGGGTCCTGCTCACTGGCCTCTCTGCCCAGGGCTGAGGGGCCTCGGCCCTTGTGTTCAGGCGAGCGCCAACACGGCTGCCCCTCAGATCCCGAGGCTTGGCAGCGGCTTCTCCCGCCGCCTCTCCTCAGGGTCAGGCCACGGCCTGGGCAGACCCTGGTGCCCTGAGCAGCCTCCGCTGCCCTGCCCCATCTCAGGTACGACGTAGCCGCCGTCTGCCGCCACGGGAGCTGCCAAGAGCCGTTCTCGGCCCCGCATGGCTGCAGGAGCCTGGTGACTGAGAGTGCGCTGGTGAGCCTGAACGCGCTGTCCAGGCGGCCTTCTCCTGGACCCGGGAAGGCAGGGCCCTCGGCCCACTTCACCGATGAGGAGACGGGCACGGAGGGGACTCGGACTTGCTCGAGGGCACAGCAGCCTCCAGGTCCGCCTTCAGGCCCTCCCTCTGACCTGCGCCAGCATCCTCAGGCCAGCACCTGCTCCTCTGCGTGGTGGGGTGAGGGCCTGGACTTTCAGCCGTGAGTGACTCGGAATCCAGGAGGCTCCGGGACCTGGCGGGGTCCGACTGAAGGGTCTTCTCGCATCTCCTGCCCAGGGCTCAGGCCTCTCCCTGAGCCTGACCCGAATGTGACGCTGCCCTCTACTCTGCCCCAGAAGCCTCTGGGGAGGGGTCGGGCAGTGTGGCCCACTTACCTGCTTCCCTCAGAAGGGCCTTGGTGAGAACCGGTGTGTCAGCCACAATGCTGAGAGTTCATTGTATTGATTGTGTTAGTTATCCACTGCTGTGTAACAAATGACCCCGAGACAGCACCTTAAAATAGCCAGCATTTGTTACCGCTCAGCTTCTGTGGGTTGAGAATCCAGGCATGGCTTAGCTGGCTACCTCGGGCTCGGGGTCTCTCGAGGCTGCAGCCTGGTGCCAGCTGGAGCTGTGGTCTCATCTCAATATTTGGCCGGCGTGGGATCAGCCTCCAGACCCACTCACCTGGCTGCTGGCAGAATCCAGGCTGGACCCGCGGCTCAGTTCCTCTCCCTCTGTGGCCAGGGTGCCCTCAGCTCCCTGCCACGTGGGCCTTTTCATTCGGCAGCTCCCGGCCCGGGGTCTTGCCTGCGTGAGAGCAGGCCAGGGAGGGGTGAGCCAGGCGGAAGGCACCGTCCTTCGGTGATGTCCTTCTCTTTTGCTGCAGTCTGTTCAGAAGAGAGTCACAGGCTCTGCTCCCGCTTGCGGGGAGGGGACCCCACAGGGCTTGGTCAGCGTGATGTGGGAGCACTGGGGGCTGTCTCTGGGCTGCCTTCCACAGCGGTCCATAGTTTCCTGGGAACCCCTGGATCCATGAATCACAACTGTCCCCCACTGGGCTGGCCCTGGGGGCATCCTGCAGCTGCGGGTGAGTGACCACTGCTTCCTCATGGGGGGACGGCAGACATGAGTGTCCCGAGAGCCCGGTGAGCTCTGAGTGACCCCGCACGTTGAGCGAGGTGGGCAGGGCGGTACCCAACCATCCCCGATGGCCCCGGAAGCCCTCAGCAGGGAAGCAGAACTACTGCTCTCCCACGGAGAGTGGAGGAGACGTGGAGCGAGGGGCGAGCAGGGAGCTGAGGAGACGCGGGACGAGGGGGGAGCTGACCCCCGGTCTGGCTGAGGCCCAGCAGGGACGGTGCTGGGGGCACCAGAGGAAGGTCTCTCTGCTGGAGCTGTGTGGACACCGTCCGGCTCCGAGCACAGCGAGCCTGAGCTCAGCCTCGAGTGCCCTGGCAGCCGCCGCCACGGGCTCCCCGCTCTGCCCTGAGACAGAGAGGGCCCTTCACCTGATTAGGGCCCCTCGCCAGGCTCGGGGGCGCTGCGTGTAGGGCAGGCACCTCCTTTAGTGTCGGGCTTTTTATTTTCTTTTCTTGACAAACAAACACTCCATCAAAAGTGGATGGCTTGTCAAGGTTCCAGAGTTTTCAACCACTTAATAAAAATAAGTATTTTTCAAAAGCAGAGATGTGATGGAGAGCGGAGTAGCTGCTTCCCAGCCGGGGCACACTGGCGAGTCCCCTTCAACCTTGTTTACCCAACAGTGTCCTTGAGACAGGGGCCCAGCGCTCTGAGAAGAGGAGGAGGAGCGGGCGTTCCCTGCCCGTGTCCAGAGGACAAGGCAGAGACCCCCACCTGCATGACACAGTCGGGCACAGAGTGGTGGTGGGGGCTGGCCTCAGAGGAGGCCCAGCGCCAGTCTGGGGGTGCTTCAGGGCCAAGGAAAGGTGCTGTTCCCCTTTACAGTCGCCCCAGCTCTTGCCCCGAGGGGGTGGTCGCCTGCTGGGGGCGGGCTGGGTCCAGCTGAGCGCTCGGGTAGGGGGGCCACAGGTGGGACAGCGGTCAGGGGTGCCCTGTGCCTGGCGTGGGGAGGCCCCTGCCTCTGTGCCCACCCCTTGCTGCTGCAAGCACTTCCCCCCTCCCCGGGCTCCCACCGGCAAGAGGGGGCTCTGCCTTCGGGGAAGACTGGCCCTCGACATAGGGAGCAGCTGTAGACCCCTCCTTGGGAAAGGAGGGCTGTGCTGCCTCCCCTCCACCCACCTGATGCTCCGAGGGGAGGTGGGGCCCGGGCCATGGAAGGCCACCTCTGCCCTTTGGGGGCCTCAGACTCTACAGGACGTCGAACCTCAGCCAGCTCAGGGGGCCAGCTGTGAGCAGAGCCCTCAGGCACCCAGGGGCAGTGCACAGGGAGAGCGGCAGCCAGGGGTGGGCAGATGGGATGGGAGGCCTCCTGGGGTTCGGCGTTGAAGCTGGGACTGGGGTGGGGGTAGCAGGCAGTGACCTGGAAGCCCATTTCTCAGAGGGGTAGAGTGAGGCCCAGGGGGCCAGGGGGCGAAAAGTCTCCCAGGGGCCCCAAGGAGGAGACCCAGACCCAATGCATGAGACCAGCCCGGTCCTTGCCAGCCACCCCTGGGTGGGTCCCCCGAGGGGCTCAGCCCCTGACCCCAGCCTGCCTGCAGCCCCCGAGGCCCCCACCCCACCCTGGGCTGTGGCCACACAGGACTCTCTGGTCAGCTCAGCGGGGGTTGCTCTGCCAACCACAGGCCACCCCTGGGGCTGGCCAGGGTCCCCCGGGAGCGAGCGCTTCACAGGCTCACGGGTGTTGGAGAAGGACTTGGAGGGCAGGGCCCCCTCCTCCCAGCACACAGCACCCAGGGTTGCCCCTAGGAGGTCCTGGCCGGTGGGGTCAAGGCTCCCAGCTCCCCACTGGCTTCGGGCCTCGCTGCCTGTCGGTGGCACGACTGCTGGCCAAATCAGAGCTGACCAGGGCCTCTGGTGCGGAGGGAGTGCCGCAAGGGACCCAGAGCTCAGGGCGGACGGACTCACAGCAGGAGTCACCTTTCATCTTACAGCCGGGAAAACTGAGGCCAGACCTGCAGAGGCCCCAGGCTCCTCCGGGGCTTGCCGTGTGTTGTGGAGGCACAGCAGCAGCTGCTAGGGGGGCCCCATGACTGCCCTGGGTCCTGCCTGGACCTCCGCCTCGGCCTTTGGGGTGCTTGGGGGCAGTGCTGAGACAGCAGTGTCAGCTCTGCATGCCCAAGGCTGCGTGGGGAGGTCCCAGAAGGGGGAACGTGCAGGGGGTGTCAGGCACAAAAACTCCGCGGACCCCCAGCTCAGGCCCTCGCCCCTCCCCAGCTCCGCTCGTGCCCCCACGTGGGAGGCTGGGGCAGGTCCTGGATGGGGCGCCCTTGGGCCGGAGCTGGTTCCGCCTTCGTCGTGGGTCAGGCCCCCTCCTGGTCTGGTGTCCCCAGCACGGGGCACCACGGGACACCCAGCCCAGAGGGAAGGGGAGCGATCACCCCCCACGGCGCTCTAAGGCGCTCCTGGGCTGAATGAAGACCAGGCCCGGCTTCCGCAACAGCCCCCTTGTGTCAAACGGGCCCCTCCCCCCGGCTCCTCCTGCCCATCTGGCTGTGTCTTCCCAGTCTCCAGAGGAGAGCGTGGCTCCGAGGCCCACGTGTGCGCCTCCCCGCTTCTTTCATTCAATCCTCAGACAACCCAAAGAGGTGACTCCTGTGGATGGGGACTTGGGGGTCACTGAGGTCGGGTGACCGCTGGGACCCAGGCCTGCGCGAGCCTGCGGGCCCCATGTCCAGTGCTGGGCTCTTCACAGCTCTGTCCCTCCTGCGGGGACTGTCCCCCCAGCCCCAGCAGCGCAGGCTCGAGGTGGGTGTCCAGCCCTGGGCACAGCATGGCCACGGCTCCACTCCAAGGATGAGAACACGTGGCATCACGCAGGCAGGACCACCCTAAGGAGAGACCCCGGCTCAAGGGCTGTGGCCCCAAGGCGTCCAGCTGATCCGTTGGAGGGCCGCTGTGTGCTGTGGGCATCCCGAGCCGCAGGCCCTCGGCCTGGAGATCTTGGCCGGTTACGCCCCTGCTGCGGGAACTCCCATGGAGGTTGTCGTTCTAGAACTCTCCCCGTGCTCACAGGCCCCTAGCTCCATGTTGGTGATGGAAAGTAATCCTGGGACCAGCTGCTCATCCCTTTCTTAGGTGCTCTTTGTTGTCAGTGTTTCTCCCCTGGCACAGGGCCAGGCGAGGTGACAGACCAGTGCAGGGACACTCAGTGCTTGGTGGGGGGCTCCAGGGGTCGCTGGGCAGAGGCAGCCCTGGGGGCAGGACAGAGCCGCTCTCGGGACCGCAGGTGTCAGAGGCGAAGACCAGCAGGGCCCAGTGGCCATGCCGGAGGCCAGAGGAGCGGAGAGACTTTCAGACAGCCAGAGGGGCCAGACCCCGGCCCAGAAGAATCAGCCCAGCTTCCAGCCACCCGCATCTCGCCGGCCACCGAGAACTGGACTGTGGAAGGTGGAACGTGAGGGTGACCCAAATGCCTCCAGCTCAGGGCGGGCTTGACCAGGCGGCCAAGGCTTTGGGCTAAGGAAAGCGGAAAGAAGTTCCTGGGTGTGTGGATGCTCTCTGCGCCTTCTGCTCCTCGCCGGCACCTGCTCACTGGGCCATGAAGGTGGAGGCCAAGGGGGCTGAGGCAGCCGAAGGAAACCGTGGAGCCCCCGGAACTGGAGCAGTTTAACTGTCAGTTGACCAGTGTTGGCCAGAGCAGGGCCTCCGCGGTCTCCCAGTGCCAGGGCGTGTGCCGGGTGCTGCCTTTTTGGGGTGCCTTCATGGCGCCCTCTTGCTGGCGAGCCTCTTGGTCCTCCTGTGCATCCTGAGCCCTGGCGGCTCTGGTTTGTCCTCTAGGGCGCCTGGAGTCGCTGGCTGGATTAACCTTGAGAAGGAGCAGTTGTGCCCAGGCCTGGAGTGACAAGCTGAAAAGAGCGAATATTGACTCCCCGGCACTGGGAGGAGGCCAGCTGGAGCCCCCGGAGGTGCCTCCGAGTCAATAGGAGCCTCGTGGGTCAATATGTCTTTGTGTTCTTTTCTAGAGAAGCCAGCGCTGCCCGACCATTGTTATCTGTGCCTGGGGATGCCGGGGGAAAATGAACCCCGAGCCCCCACCAGCGGCCGGAAGATCAGGTTCCCCTGGAAGCTTCATCCGACTCTTTTGTTTGAGATGCTCAAAGGTCCCTCGAATGCAAGCGGAAGCCCCCAACCTCGTCCCGCGCAGGGACAGGCAGGCAGAAAACCGAAGGCAGGGGCAGCCCGGGAAGCAGGGAGGACAGCGCCTTCGAGGTGTGAGAGCGCAGGAAGGGCTTCGTGCCTGGGGGCGCACCCTCCTCTGCCTCGGGGGCTCCCCAGCCCCCTGCCCGGCCTCCTTCTCCCCTCAGCTCCTGAGACCAGCTACGGGAGGAGGCCGAGGCCAGCGGAGAAGCAGGCGCCCCACCTAGGGGCTGCTCGTGCACAGCCTGGAGACAAAGAGCCCGAGGGGTCTGCCCTCGAGGGACGTGCCCCTGGTGGGTGGATGGAATCCGTGTTCCGTGCAGAGTCGGGACGTATTCCGTCTGGTGGATTTGAGCAGGGCCAGGGGGACAAGGGACGGTCAGACCGAGCCTGGGCAGGGCAGGGCCGTGCTGCTAGCTGGGGTCGGGTGGGTGGATGCTTTTATTTGAGAGCACACGCCTCCTCTCCCAACTCCCGTGCCAAGGCAGGGCCCAGCTCATGGGGCCGTAGCTGCTTTTTATGAGTTTTCTGAAAGCAGTTATCCCAACCACGTGTGTGCCAGTTTGAAAGTCTTTTAGAATCCCCAAAAGAGAAAGATCATGTTTTTGAACTAATCCTTTCCCATGGGTGTGTCCCTTTTGATTGCACTACATCAGTGAGGCGTGGCTCAGGTTAAGTCTCCGCCCTCTTGCTGGGTCTGATATAAGCAAAGACACAGAGAGAGAGGCAGGAAAAGGGACTCCGCCATTTTCACATGCCACATGAGAGAGAGGACTCCACATTCTCCTGCGGCTGCAGAAAGGCAGAGAAGCCCTGAGAGACTGAGAGAGAGGCCCGGAAGGAGAGAAGCCCTGTGCCTGGTCACCCACAGCTGAGCTCCACGAGGCGGCCAGCCCGGAGGGGAAGGCAGGGGCCTCGCGGAGATCGCGGCCATCTTGCCTCGCCAGCCACATGGCAGGATGCCAGGACCATCAGTCGCTGACTTTGGTGAGAAAACACCTCTAAAGTTGCCTATTTGGACATTTCATGGCCTCAGAGCTGTAAGCTTTTACCCACATAAATCACCTTTATAAAAGCCAACTCATTTCTGGTACTTCCATCTGCAGCCCTTTGGCAGACTCAGACATCTAACATGTCTCTTAAACACAAGGAGATTCGGTGATTTAACCTCGAGAAGGCTTCCTGTAGCCAGAATTCACTTGCTGCCGAGTGGAGGCGAGAGCCTGGCTGCAAATCGGTGGACGTCAACTCTCACCAACTGTCCAGCTCCCCTTCCACACTGTGTGGCCACAGAAGGGACCACTGTCCCGGCCCGGGTATGGCCAGGAAAGGACACCCCGAGGCTGGCTCTGCTGGCGATGGGCAGCTGTCCCAGCAGAAGGCACTGTGTGCTCAGGGGACCCCGGGCCAGCTCCTGGGGTCGGACGATAAATGTGCCACGACATGTGGTGGGAACTGATTTGGGCAGCTGCCTCTGTTCCTCAGGGGTCCTGCCTGGCTCGGCCCCCTCCCGAACAACACACTGCCCCCGAGGCACCACCCGCGGCCAATCTCTGCCTCCAGGATGTCTGTGGCTCCCACCACCGAGCCGCAGGGCATACCCCGTGGGCTCTGGCCCCTGGAGAAGGCTGTAGTGGAAGGTGGAGCCCAAGGGCAGAGAAGATGCAGAAACCAGAGCGGGGTGCAGGGAAGGTGGGGGCGGGGGGGTGCCCGAGCTCCACCTTGGACTTCTCTGCCCTTTTGCCTAAACCAAGTGGAGTTGGGTCTCCCTCCCAAGAGGGGGTGGGATGGTGAGTCCTGCCTTTGGCGGGCGGGGTGTTGGGGGGTGTAGCCAGAGTTGGCTGCTGCCATGGCAACCTTGGCAGACAAGGCAACAAGAGCGGCTGCGGGAGGGAGTTGAGATGAGCCGAAGTGAGCATCATCCGAGGAGCAGGACGGCTTGCCGAGAGCATTCCGGCGTTCTCTTCACCTTTTTCCGAGGCACCTCCCCACACCGTTCTCTGTCTGGTCACCGAGAGCAGCTCTGGCAGAGGTGGGGCTGTGGGGCCAGGAGCCACCCTCAGTGCCCGTGCCAGCCTGCCGCCTCCCGTCCTGCGCGACCCGAGAACCAAGGACGGCACGTTAGGTGACGAGGGGCAGAGTGCAGGAGGAGGGGCCCGTCCGTGTGGGGGCTTCCCAGGGGAAGGGCGCCCGCTGGCCCTGCACCAGGAGAGTCGGGCACTCGCTCGTTCACTTACTCGTGCACAGAATCACCCATTTGTTCACTCACTCGCTCACTCATTCATTCATTTACTCATGCACAGACTCACCCACTCACTCACTCATTCACTCACTCCCTCCCTCACTTATTCCTTTGCTGTCTGTGTTCTGTGAGCCAGGTCTGTGCCAGGCTTTTTCCTCTGTGTGCTGGGGTGTGAAGGCCAAGCAGCCCCCTGCCCTCTGCTGAGGAATCATAACAAGTACATAAGTAAACAAATCAATGTGGAGATTCCAAATGGCGATCACCGCCATGAAGCCGACGGTGCAGTGACACGAGGCCTGGAGCTGGGGCCTGGGGGGGCCCACTCTGGGGTGCAGGGCATGAAGGAGACTGGAGACTGGGCCACAGGGACCAGGACAGAGAGCTGGCATGAGCCTTGTGCACATCTCACAATGAGGCCAGAACTTCAGCGGGGTCGACGGCCGCCCACTGTATGTGCTGCCCCTCCACCTTTCGTGGCTGGTGCTGTCGGGCTGCGTGGAGGAGCCAGTGGCCTGGCAAAGGCCTGGAGAAGGCGGGGTGGGGCTTGCTTGCCCTGGAGGGACGGGGCAGGCCCCACACCACGCAGTGGGCTGTCCCCAGAAGAACTCGGCGACGCACAGCAGCGGAGCGAGGGAGGCCGGCGGGCACCACAGGCCTGGGTCTGCAGCCTTTCTCACCCTTTCAGCCAGCAGTCCCTCAGGCACCTGGTGTCCTGTCCGGTGCTTGGGCTTATGCTATAAGCTGGAGATGCAGAGACAAAGGGTGCAGGACCTAGAGGCCTGACAGAGGGGCACGTGCATTTCACAAGGAAGACCTCTCTTGATGCACAGCTCCTCCCTTAGCTGCTTCTCTGTTGAGAGGGCTCCACTCCACTCAGCTCTCAGAAGGAAGGGCAGGAAACGTCCCTTCCATTGAGCACAGAGAGACCAGCTGCTCCTGAGAACTAAACGCAGCCCTGGATGCTGTGCCTGGTGGGAACAGGTGCGCAGGTTGCTTGCTGGCTGCGGTGGGAAACAGGCCTGGAAGGGAAAGGCGGGTGTCCAGCAGCCCAGGTGCTGGCCGTGGCAAGGGGCAGGGAGGCGGCAGGGGTGCAGGGCAGCGGGACAGCCTCCGAGTGCTGGGCCGCGAGTCAGTGTCCATCCAGTGGACACAGGCTGGAGGGATGGCCTCCAGGCCCTGGAGTGTGTGAAGGGGGATTAGCTGTTAATTATGGCCATGACATAATGAAGGCGTGAGCCGTTAGGACCCATCCATCTCAGTGTAACAACCGTTCTATCACGATTAGCATAATAGTTATAAGTTCTTGATGTATGCAGATTGTAATGATTATTTTTGTAGCAGTTAAGTTGGAGGATTTGGGGCAATAGCTCAATCTGATAGGAGTTGCAACATGTTTTTTAAGTGAACAAATAGGCTGAAGAACACAATGTGTGCACAAGTGTGTCTGTGCACATGAGGAGCGGGAACGCCCCTGGTCCTTAGCCCTGACTTAGAGCCAACTGAGTAAAACTGGGCAGGGGACTTGTGAGCAGGGCTTGCCATTCATTCAATCCCAAACTCTCAACGATATTGAGTCAGATATACTGGGTGCCAAGACAGCCGGGTCAGTGACCACCAAACAAGGGACAAGTTGAACAAAGGACAGATCTCCGTTCCCAGCAGGTGGACAGTATGTGCATCCCAGTGGGCAGCAAGACGTCTCCAGCACACATCTCCTGGAAGTGGCTCTGGGTTGAGTATGTGTGAGTGTGTCTGTGTATGTAACTAGCAAGGACGGAGGACACAGCTCACACCACTGCCTCCTCTCCTTTCAGCTTCTTGCCCTTCTAATTCCTCACTCACACAGCTTGTATTCGTCAGTCTCACCACGGAGAGGTAGCGCTCCCTCGGGCTCAGTCTGAGACCCCCTTTCTTCATGGCTCACCCCACACCCTTTCTCTGGGTGATGTCATTGATACCTGCAGTTTTGTGTGTGAACCATGTGTAGATGTCTCCACATTGCTTCCTCCATTTTCTACTTGTCTGGTTCCAAACTCCACACCACCTATCCATCTCCTTGACATCTCCTCATGGACGTCCATGGCACCCAATTCAACGTGTCTGAACCAAGTGTCTGATCTTCCCCTCCCGGGGAAATGCACTCCAATTGTCCTGTAGAGATCTAGAAGCCCAACAGGCATGCTTGACATCTCCAATCCCTTACTCTTTCCGTAGGTGAGCAAGCACCAGGTGTGGCTGATTCTGTCTTAACCATCTCTCAGAAGCCCAGGAGCCATCCTCAACTAGCAACTTGCTCTGTCTGCTCCATCAAAATTGGACCTTCTTCCTACCTGGGAACTCTGGCAATGTGTACCCTGAGCCAGAAATGCTTTCACCGCCTCTCTTCATCTACACACCCTGCAGGATTTAGCTTAGGTCATCTTGTCATGGAAACCTTTTCTGGTCTAAAAGACGAGTTCAAGTCTCCTGGAATGGACCTTTATAAAATTGTGTATCTCCTTTACAGTTCACATCATAGTCACACTTTCACATTTGTTCGTGTGATTATTTGAACAATGTTTGTTGACCCCACTACATTGTAAACTCCATGAGGAAGGGAATTTGTTCAGTTTTTACACATCATTGCTCCTCATTGCTTCTCACTGGGACTCTGCCCCTAGCAGGCATCAACCCATCCACCCATCCATCTACACATTTGTCTATCCATCTATCCAACCATCCAACTATCCATCCATCCACACATTCATCTATCCATCTATTGATCCATCTGTCCATCCAACCATACAACTATCCATCCACCATCCATTAATTCATTCATCCATCCATCCATGCATTCACTTATACATCCGCCCATCCATCGACTTTCCATCCCACCATCCACCCAGCCATCACTGATCCATTCATTCATGCTACAGTTATTAATTGAGGACTGTGCACCATAGATTGCTCAAATGATACTCCCAATAAACTTATTTGGAAGGTTGTATTATTAACCTCGGGTTACATAAGAACACAGCGAGGCTTAGTAAAGTCGAGAACTAGGCCAACCAGTAAATGTCAGAGCCCAAAATCTGATCAGTCATCTCCAAAGCCCACGCCCCTCCCCACCAGGTCCTCTTTGAGTCGGCCGCCTGCACTGATTCATCCTGGCACAGCTCCCCCAAAAGTTCATGTCCCCAAGGTCTACCATGACAAGTGCTGCAGCAGTGTCCTGCAACCCAATAGTTGCCGTATTTCTGAGGCCCTGTTGAGATGCCCAGCCGACCAGTAGCAAAATTGTTGTGGTCAGGGATGCGTGGTCCTCGTGACCCTGCCTCTTACCATCTCGGCACACTTTTGTGCATTATACAGTCTTTCTGAGCCCCTGTTTGCTTGATAGAAATGGGGTTATAACCCCTGCCAGTCAGGATGGTTGGGTGCTGTCGCCCACGTGCGAGGGAGGCTGGGAGACAGGAGATGAAATGACGGCTCTTACGTCGCCTTTGTCTCCTGAAGCCCATTGTGCTTGGGGTGGAAAACGGGGAGTATTGTCTAATGTGAGAGCAGACAAATAAACTAGGTGGGGGTGTGTGTGACAAAGTGCTGAAAACAAGAGGAGTGGGTGGAGGAGGGATGATGAAAAGTCTGTACATGCAGAAAACATTTGGTCTTGCCTTTGAAAAGGCAAGATGCTTTCCTAGGCTGGGAGCGTGACTGGGTTTGGAGGTGGGAAGAGAAAAAGGAATTAGCTCCCACTTATCACCTACACCATGCCAGGTGTTTAAAACCTATTATCTTATTTAATCCTCTCAGGAGTTCTGCCGGGAAGGTGCTTTAAAGATGAGTAAATTGACCAGGATCAAACAGCTAGTAATTTTTGGAGGCAGAATCCCAAACCCAAGTCTTTCTGCCCCTCCACACAGACTTTCCAGCATGTTGCTCTGCATTGTATCATGGGGTGAAATCAATCCCTGGCAGGGAAAATGGGAAATGCTTAAATACATTGGCATAATAGTTCCTGACCTATTAGAGAAACTTAATTCTTAGGTTAGGGTGGAAGAAGCAGTATGTTTGTCTAAAGAACTTGAATTTTCACCTGAAGGCAATGGGAAGCAGTAGAACATTCCAGGTGGTGGTGGTGGGGATGGAAAGGTAGCAGGAGCATTTGTGCTTTAGAAAGGACCATAGTTGGAGCAGATGAGAGTATGTGAGGCTGAAGGGAGAAAGGCCAAGCCATTCTGGGCCAGTGGATGATTTGTTTCCTTGGCCGCATTCAGTTCCCCAAGGGATTTAGTCATGGATATGATAGAACTGGGAAATCATAGGGTGAAGAAAAGCCAAACAAGGAAGAGTTGAGTGATAGAAAATTACTTCAACAATCTATCAACCACACAAGGAAAAGGGTTCACTGACTCAGAAAAGAAAAAGGTTTAGGTTTGTCACCAGACACTTCTGCCCCCTGCTCCTGTCTGGTTCTAGGAAAGAAAGGAGGATCAGTGATACCCATGACATTCCCAGAGCTGGAGAGAAGTGCTGGAGAAGGGAAGAGGCCACCTGAGTAGAAGTCAAGAAAAGGAGTTTTGAAAGTAAAAATCCTGTCCCACCACTGTAGGGTCCCCAGAGAGGCAGAAGGGACTCTAGGGTTCACCATTTTCCAAGACTTCACACTGAAGGACGGAGCTATCCTCTCAAAGACAGGCAATAAACACCATTAAGTGGAGAAGTGAGGCCTGGGCATGTGGTTTGGAAATCCCCAGAAGGAAGCTAGAATCCTGGCCCACAGAATGGCCTCACCCTACCTGTGGCTCGCTCTCCTTGTGTCTTTGGGCTACAGAGGTTGGACAAAACCAACAGCACAATCCAAACGTCCAGCTACAGCCCAGAGGGAAAAACACACATTTCAGATAAGCTGAGGACGGGGGCTGTCTAGAGAGCCCTGCCCTTTTAGGCAAGCTCAAGTTGAAAAAGACCTGGTCTGGCATCTGAGCAAACCTGCAAACCTATTGTGGCAAAGAAGAAGGACCAAGAGAAAGAAATGGAAGACATAAGAAAAGAGAGAAAGAATTAATGTCAAAATAAAACAGAGTAGAAGAACATTATAACCTGTAAAAGAAAATTCATGTGGCTTTGTCAAAGGCATAATGAGGACATAGTTTCCATAAAACAAGTGTCCGAGATAAGGCATTACAACCTAAGAAGGTAATAGAAACTTCAGAGTTCAGGTACCAGAGTGAGGCAAGAAGTGCCACAACTCCCAAACTAGAAAATTGATGAAAACAACAAGGAAAAGAAGAGATTCAAGTGAAATTAAATTATAGACACAGAGGCAGTCGTTGAGGCCTAGGCAGAGTGAAAAAGCACAAAAAGACAATAAGGGAATTCAAGAAACGAGAGAAATGGTCATTGTTCTGGGACCAGATGATGTAACCCTAAAATAATTCAAGCAATAAACTATGGAACAGAAAATGTCCTCAAAGACATAAGAGAAGAAAACTTTCCTCCTAAAGTGAAGCACTGAGCCACAGATCAGAAATGGCGCCATGTTACTGCAGGCGCAGAATGCCTGAGGGCAGGACGCGTTCTGGTGAAGCCATCCCAGATGAGGACGGAGGAGAGGAGCCCTCAGGTGCTCCAGGAGGAACAGCAAGTAAATTCCAACGAGGGGACCATTCTTCTCTTCCCAGGCCACAGGGCAGGGAAGGCACGTCTGCAAAGCTCGACTTGCAGGAGAAATAGCAGTTCATCCATCATAACAGCGGCAGGCGACGTTCTCAAACATGAAATGGCTGCCGCGTCCTTCTTACAAGGCCGACGACGGAATGCCACCAGCAGCAGGTGATGGCTGCAGCCAAGGAGAGGGCAGGTGAGTGTCGCCGGTACCCGCCGCAGGGTGGAGGCCGCCGTGGGGCTTGTCGCCTCGCTCGGGCCTCCTGCGTACGCAGGGCAGGGCGGGCACCCCCACAGCCTCCGTGAGGAAGGAGGCCGGGAGCTCGTGGGTGGTCTCGCCACTCGTGCTGTCCAGCACCATCAGAGGACAGGGCAGACGTGGGTCAGGTTCCGAGGGAAGCATGGCTCAACGATTTTAAAGCCAGGTACGTTTCTTCCGAAGGTGAAGGGAACTAGATACGCGCCATTCTGTATGTGCAAGATGAATAAAATCCCACTTGAACAAAAGCCCCGGAAATTTTAAGCTTTTCTGGAAAAACATCTGATCGCATAATCCATCCAATTGCATGTTGGATAAAAACAAACCAAAAAGTTGAGAAATGAAGAAGATGAGGTGAAAATGCCAGTGATGTCTGTTTTATGCGTGGATGAGTGCATGCTGCTCTGACCTTAGTAAAGTGACATACACAGAAGCGAGTGGCTAACAGAAACCCCGAGGAAACGGCGGCGGGAAGGGCACGCGTGCTGATCTCCTGCTACTCCGTGGCACACGCACACGGAAACACCACTACAAAGCTCTGAGGGGAAGGAAAGGCCAGCCAAGAGGCCACGAGTCACGCAGGCAATGGAGAGCGTCCTCAGACGTGACGCCTTGCGCGTGTCCTCCTCAAATCTCTCCACGCTTCCTGTATTTTCTCCTGCGAAAGTCCGTTGTAACTAGCGTGCCTTGTGGTAAAGATCGAAAGATGGGCAGTTCCCCTTTGTTTCACTTCAAGTAGTTTTTTCTTGTTGACTTGATTAAAATGACTTTGCCTCATCTGAGAAACACGCGTAGCATGAGTCTGTCGGTTCCTCGCTTTCTGCCCTCCTCTACGTCCAGCCCACCCATCTGTAGTTTTCTCTCATGGAAACGTGAACTTTTTCAGGATAATGAGATGTCAGGCGCTATTTTGCTTTCTGTATTGAAAACATTTTTTTCGGTGAAAGTGTGTCCTTTTCACAGAAATGAGATGGACACTCTGGTTCTTTCCAAAGACCCACCAAGGCAGCTGGGGGGAGCATGGCCCTGGGATGGCTGCAACACGGGGGCCGGTGGGAGGCTTCCCGGGGAGGTGGCTGCACCAGAGCTTCTGGAAGGAGGAGGGTGGCGAGAGCGCGGCCACGGCTGCTGGGGCCTCGGCAGGGCCCTGGGCTCAGGCCTCTCTGGGCGGAAGCCCAGGGCAGTGCCCGCCTGCTCCGGAGGGGTGAGCAGGCCTGCAGGGCCAGGGGCACTTCTCCAAGGTGGCTGGGGATGCTCAGGTGGCCAGGACAGAACCCGGGAGAGAGGCCCTGGGCAGAGGCACGGGCCCTGGAGGGCAGGCGCCATGCTGTGGTTTCTGTGCAGAGTTCCTGGCTGGGTCGGCCTAGGGGCCTGTGCTCAGGCCTCCGCAGCAGCTCTGCCAGCTCCCACAGGGTCCCGGCCGGCTCACCTGGGCCTCAAGGTGACGTGTGCCAGCCACTGTCCCGGCTTGGGGGCTGCTGGCCTGAGAGTGGCCCGGCTGCCGGGTGATCTGCATGTGCCCGTGGATAACGCTGTGGCTTGCTGAAACCACGAATTTCTTCAAATCAGTACAATTTCTCTCTCCCCCTCTCTCTCTCCTTCCCTTGCCTCTGCCTCGGTTGTACCTGAGGCTGACTTCTTGGATAGGCCTATAAATCGAGGCCTGAGGTTACCAATGAGCAGAGGATGGGGCGGTGGCCCTCTCAGCCGTCCTCTTGGCCATCTGGGTAACATTTGCAGGATTGTGTCTGACTCCGTCTTGACCCCATCTCCTCCCTCTCAGGACAGAGCTCTGGGAGTGTGACCCTCTCCTCTCCCACCTCGGGCTTCTTGCCCAGGCCCAGGACCGCTCCCTTCTCCTTGGGCGTGGCCCGTGTCGGGCAGGAGGGAAGCAGCTTTGACCACGGGAAGGGGTATCGGTTTTAATACCCCAAAGGGAAATGCTGCATCTTGCTTTGCAAATAGGTCCAACAATATTAAGACTGGAGTCTCAAGAAAAACAAAGTAATAAATCACAAAATAAGATAGTAAAATAAAATCAATATTGTAAGAATGGCAGTAAACGGGCACTTTTGATGCAGTCTGTGTTTAAGATACAGAGGGAAATGCCCCCATAAAAATCTAATAAATCACTTTGGTTAATCACTGGAATACAAATTGAATTTTAGTGTCATCTGAGAGGCATTCTTTAAAAGAACACATTAGCGCCTCATCTATGACAGTTTAGGAAAACGTGGCAGTATCTTGAGCTTGGTTAGTCAATTCATTTTTAAATTAGTAATTATTATTTTTCAACCTTTCAACGTTTCCTTAAAGCATTCGTCTCTTCTCTGTATTTATCTTCCTCTGGTTTCAGAGGTGATTTTGCATCTTTATTTTTTCATCTTAGACTCAGATGGGCTCAATGAGTTTTCTGTAAGGATCTTCGTTCCTTTCCCGCTATCACTCCTGGAGTCAGGGCTGTGTGGCTGGCTCACAATCTCTGTTTCTAAATCGCTAGTGATGGGAAGGACCATCTCTCTCAATTTCCCCCAAGATGGGCTCTTAATGATGGTAACTCCTTCCCACGTTTCGAAGCTCAGCCCGAGCTCCATGTGCTGTTCTTCAAGCGAGCGTCTCCTTCTGCTGGACGTGGAGGTGGGGAGAGAATGATACAAAGTAACTCAGCAGCAACCTGGGGACACCTGGACTAGCCGGCCAGCACCTCCTTGCTTCCTCCCTGACCTGCTGAGTATCATGGAGTTTGCCTGCATCCCAGGGCTGAGTCCTCCCAGCCCACAAGGGAACTGCTCTCAGGTCCTGCATTAGTCAGGGTTCTCTAGGGAAACAGAACCAGCAGGAGATATCTGCAAAGAGCATGAGATTTTATAAAGTGGTCTCATGCAACTGTGGGGATGCATGAGTTCAAATTCTGCAGGGCAGGCTGCAAACCAGGGGCTCCAACGAAGGTCCTTGATGAGCTCCCGGGAGACGTTGGCTATCTGAAGTAGAGATGGAAATTCTCTCCTTGGATGCTTAAATCACTTCCCCTCTGAAGGCCTTCAGCTGGCTGGATGCCGGCACTCACTGCTGGGGGCAATCTCCCTGGTTGATTGTACATGTATCCACCATCTACGCAATGAAGTCACTGGTGACTAAAGTCCAGAAATGTCTTTGGGTTGCAGTTAGCCCAGTGCTTGCTTGACCAAACAACTGGGCACCATTACCTGGCTGAGTTGACACATTAGCTTTACCATCACAGTCTGCCCTTTGTCACCTTGGCAGACATACACATCACCTTAAACGATATTTATTCTCTAAATAAAAACAATAACAGATTATATATATATATATATATAATTTTCCATTGACTTTAATCACAGGGTGTGGTAGTACTAAGAGACTCCCTCAAAGATCTACTGTATTCCAGGCAAACTGTTCCTTACCTCCATTGTGTAGCTGCCATCCTGTTTCCCCTTGAAAGTCAAGATCGATCACCCAGACGGGACATAATTCCCTTCTTTGCTAGTTGGTTCAGAGGCATGAGGAGCCCAAAGTGGCCAGGTGGCAGTCTTAACTTCCAGTTCAATGGAATCATTGTTGTGTTCCCTGGTGGCAGCACTCCTCCTTTTGGGACTAAGACCTGTAAACCAGCAGAGCTTAAAGTTGCAAGGAAAGGAAGCAAAAATTTCCACCCCTGAATTCCTGGACCTGTGAATCCTGGCTATGGGAGAAACAGCACCATAGAGTGGATCCTGATTCAGAGCATACGCAGCCTCCTGGAGAACATTGCCCCAGTCCTGCAAGGTATTGCCACCTAGTTGGTGCCGTAATTAAGTCTTCAAAAGGCCATTCCACCATTCTATCAATCCAGCCCCTTCAGGATGATGAGGAACATAGTAAGACCGGTGAATTCCATGAGCATGTGCCCATTCCCGCATATCATTTGCTGTGAAATGGGTTCCTTGATCAGAAGCAATGCTATATGGAATGCCATGAAGGTGAATAAGACATTTGGTAAGTCCATGGATGGTAGTTTTGGAAGAAGATCCATACCTGTAGTATGTGTCTATTCCTGTTAGAGCAAATTGCTGCCCCTTCCATGATGGAGGTGGTCCAGTGTAATCAACCTGCCACCAGGTAGCAGGCTGATTACTTTGGGCAATGGTGTCATATCAGGGGCTGAGTGTGGGTCTCTGCCGCTGGCAGATTGTGCACTCAGCAGTGGCTGTAGCCAAGTTGGCCTTGGAGAGAGGAAGTTGCTGAGCTCATGCATAACCTCCATCTCTACCTCCATGGCCATGAGCCCACTGGGCAATGACAGGATTGGCTGGGGAAAGAGGCTAATTGCTAGCCACAGAGCAGTCATATTATCCTCTTGATTATAAAATCTGCCTCTGCTGAAGTCACCCTCTGGTGAGCATTCATGTGTGACACAAATATCCTCATATGTTTTCGCTCACTCACAAAGGTCTAGCCACATACCTCTTCCCTAACCTCTTTGTTACCAATTTTCCAATCACATTCCTTCCAAGTCCCTGACCATCCAACCAAACCATTGGCAACAGCCCATGAATCAGTGTGCAAATGCACCTCTAGTCATTTCTTCTTCCCAGCAAAATGAGCAACCAGGTGCACTGCTCAAAGTTCCATCCGTTGGGAGGATTTTCTCCCACCACTGTCCTTCAGGGATGTCTCAGAAAGGGGCTGCAGGGCTGCAGATGTCCACTTTTGGATGGTACCTGCATATCGTGCAGACTATCTGTAAACCAGGCTCGAGTTTTCTCTTCCTCAGTCAACTGATTGTAAGGAACTCCCCAAAAGGCCATAGCTGTGGGCTGGGAAAGAGTAGGTAACATGGAAGGAGTGGTGACATTGTCTACTTCCTCATGCAACATACTTGTGCTTTCAGGACCCACGACCTGCTTGAGCTCTATCTCATATATACCATTTCCACTTTATTATAGAGGGCTGCTGTGCATGCCCAACTTGATGGTTTTTTGGGAAAGACAATACCCAGCTCATGATAAGCAACTCAGGTTTCATGGTAACTTGGTGGCCCATGGTTAAGTGTTCAGTCTCTACTAGGAGCCAGTAGCAGGCCAAAAGCTGTTTCCCAAAAGGAGAGTAGTTATCTGTAGAGGATGGCAGGATTTTGCTTCCAAAATCATAAGGGTCTACACTGAGATTCTTTTACAGGGTCCTGCCAAAGATACCATACAGCATTTCTCTTT
Source organism: Tolypeutes matacus (assembly GCA_026826555.1). Lineage (NCBI taxonomy): Eukaryota > Metazoa > Chordata > Mammalia > Cingulata > Chlamyphoridae > Tolypeutes > Tolypeutes matacus. The sequence continues at coordinate 2,340,507 of JAKSZT010000088.1, read as the reverse complement.
GTTACTGACACTTCCAGCACCATTGGATCAAACTGTTTCTTGTGGTTCTTACTAATGACAATTGAGAAAAAAGCATTTGCCGGATCAATAGCTGCATGCCAGGTACCAGGGGAAGTGTTGATTTGCTCAAGCAATGATACCACATCTGCAGCAGCAGCTGTGATTGGAGTCACCACCTGGTTATGTTTACGATAATCTATTGTCATCTTCCAAGATCCATCTGTTTTCTGCACAGGCCAAATAAGAATGTTGAATGGGGATGTGGTAGGAATCACCATCCCTGCATCCTTCAAGTCCATGATGGTGGCACTGATCTCTGCAATCTCTCCAGGAATCTGGTATTGCTTTTGATTTAATATTTTGCTAGGTAGGGATAGTTTTAGTGGCTTCCACTTGACCTTTCCTACCATAACAGCCCTCACTCCATGAGTCAGGGATCCAATGTGGGGATTCTGCCAGTTACTGAGTATGTCTATTCCAATTATGCAATCTGGAACTGGGGAAATAACCACAGAATGGGTCTGGGGACCCACTGGAACCACTGTGACATGGGCCAGAGCTAAAATCCCATCAATCCCCTGACTTCCATTAGCCCCTACTCTCACTGGTGGACCACAGTGACTTTTTGGGTCTCCTGGAATCAATGTCACTTCTGAGCCAGTGTCTAATAATCCCTAAGCTATCTGATCACTTCCTTTTCTCCAATGCACAGCCGCTCTCGTAAAAGGCACCTTAAATACATCATACTACTTTCTTCTCTCCTCCATGGTTTCTGATTGGAGGTCAGTACTTAATCTTTTTGAGTGTCCCTTGTATGTGATTCTTCGTTTTTCTCTTGCTGCTTTCAGAATACTCTCTTAAACTCTGATATTTGTCATTCTGAAAAGTAGGAGTCTCGGGATATGCCTATTCAGATTTATTCTGTTTGGGGTGGATTTTCCTTCTTGGATATTGATATTTATGTCCTTCCTAAGGGTTGGGGAGTTTTCATTCATTATTTTCTCAAATATTCTTTCTGCTCCTTTTCTCTTCTCTTCTCCTTCTGGGACACCAGTAACGTGAATGTTTGTGCGTTTTGCATTGTCATTCAGTTCCCTGAAATTCTGTTCCATTTTTTCCATTCTCTTCTCTTTCTGTTCTCCTGTCTTTTCCAGTTCAGATGTTCTGTCTTCAAAGTCACTAATTTTGTCTTTGTGCAGTTCAAATCTGCTCTTATATGTCTCTAATGTATTTATAATTTCATCCATATGTCTTTCATGGATGAAATTACTTTTCTTTGCAGGCTTTCAAATTGTACTTTATACTCTTCCAGTGTCTTCTTAATATCCTTTATTTCTTTAGCCATATTTTCTGTAAATTCTTTGAAGTGATTTAAGAGAGTTGTGTGATTATCACTGATTAATTGTATTAATTCCTGTATCTCTTCAGGATATTTGGTTGGTTCTTTTGGCTGGGCCATCTTTTCCTATTTCCTAGTATGGCTCGTAATTTTTTGCTGACAACTAAGCCTCTGAATATGTTGGTAAATTTACTCTGATGGCTAATTTCTCTCTCCTTATTGTTGTTTTTTCACAGCTATTCTTTGATATTTGATTTAACTTATTCCCAGTCTTTAAAATTGCCTGGCTTAAGTTTTCAAAATTGGGCCAAGGACTCACTAATGGGGCACAGACTTTCTCCCAGGGGTTGGATACAGAGAGCTTAACAGGTTTTGTTCATGCAATTTCCAGACCAGCCAGCAGATGACGCTAGTCAGCACCCTTTTCCACGGAGGTGTTGCTGTCTCTGCTTTCCTGTGTTCCTGTGTGGAATCTCCAGGTTGGAGATTCAAAGTGATCTCTGCTGGCCACATTCACTGAAGAAAAGCACCCCGACCTCCCCTCCCTTTTCCCTCGAAACAGCTGACAGGGAGGAAGATGTCTGGTCCCCTCTCAGTAGGCTGCAGTGAGCCAGGGGTTTTACCCCAGCTTAGTATCTTGGGGTGGGAGAGGGGAGCCCTTCCTGGCTGCCACGGGGACTTGGTAAGTCACGTTTGACATTTCGGCGTCTTTGTCTCTCTGTCTCTCACTCTCCTGGGAGTTGTGTAGCACTGGCCGGGTCTGCTGACCCCCAAAGCAGGTCCCTCAGACAGCTTTTGGCTCTTGTTTTCATGAGCGCATTCAGCTCTGCCTGTTAGTCCATCACCATCTTCCCACAATCCCCTTCAGTGGTGATATTTTGTGTGTCTCTACTGCCAACTCATGCCATGGACTGTCAGTGGCCTTTGATTATTGGAAAGAGAGTCATTAGCACCCATGAATCTAATCAAAGTAGAGAGCCAATTACAAAAATCCCAGAACCAATTCAGAAACCGCATTTTTAAGATTTTGTTTCTCAAGAACCACTTCCAGTACCTATCTGCATTAGTCAGGATTCTCCAGGGAAACACAACCAAGAGGAGCTGCCTATAAATAGTATGAAATTTTATAAAATGACCTCACGCAACTGTGGGGATGCACTAGTCCAAATTCAGCAGAGCAGGTTGCAAGCACGGGCCTCTGATGAAGGTCCTTGGTGAGTTTCTAGGAGGTGCTGGCTATCTGAAGTAGAGATGGGGAATCTCTCTCTGAATGCTGAAATCACTTTCCCTTTTAAGGCCTTCAACTGATTGTATGAAACATCACTCACTGCTGATGACAATCTCTTTAGTTTATTGTAGATGTAACCAGCCATCTATGCAATCAGCTCACTGATGTTTAAAGTCCATGAAATGTTGAAGCCAAGGTCAAAGTGGCCTGGAGGGTGAGCCCTTGTGTGGACTTGGGAATGAGAAAGGAGCCTGTGTTGGGTCATGCCCCTGAGGTTTTAGGGTTAGCGTCTTCCCTCTGCCGGTCCCATCTTAGCCTTCCTGACACAGAAGTGGGTCCACAAGAGGCACCCGCAGAGGTGATGAGGCTGGGAAGGGGGGCCTATGCTATGCAAAGCAGCTGTGCAAACTGGTGGTGGTGTGGGAGGCGTCACAGGCAGCCGTGGGACTGTGTCCTGCAGGGCTGGGCCAGGTCAGCCAGGCACGGCCAACGCCATGGGTGGGTCCGTGCAGGGCCAAGCATGCTCAGCTAGTGCATGGCCCTCCAGCTCTTTCCTCCCTTGCTGTGGCTAGCTGAGCTGAGTGCTTGGATGTCAGTGACAGGAAGTTAAGGCACAGAGCTCCTGAGCCACCCTCTGGAGGACAGCAGCTCTGGGGGACTGACCAGCTAGCCCTGAAATGTGTGGCAGCCTTGAGTGGGAGTGGGACCTGTGACACGTGTCTAATGATTGAAAGGTGGCCAGGGGATGGCACACCACTTCCCTACAGAATACTCCATCTTCTGGCAGACTCTTTCCCACGAGCCTTGAAGAAGGAAGGTTCCAGGTTGCATGTGGCAGAGAACTGGGGCTATCTCAGGAGCCCTCGGTCAATAGCCCGCAAAAACCCTGGAGCTCTCAATTCTCCCCCTGCAAGCATGAGAGCTCTGCCCTCACCCCCAGCAAGCCTGGAGCAGAGCCTCTCCATTTGAGCCTCCAGGTGAGAACGCAGCCAGGCCCACTCCTGGGTTGCAGCTGGTGAGACTCTGAGAAAGCAAGCTCAGCCAGGCTGTGCCTGCACTCCTGACAGCATTCCGGAGCTGTGAGATAACAGGTTTGGGTTCTTATGTTCTAAGGTGTGTTGCTTTAAGCTGCTAAGTTTGTGGAAATTTGTTACACTGATGCAATACTTGATTTGTAGTGGCATTTGATAAAGCATACTGGGTGCCTCATCACCTCACCTGGCCTAGTCATAAGTTCTCTTTTGAGTGACCATCTCAGTCAGCCTTGCCCTGGCATTGGCAGATGAGAAGGCATGCACTTGGGCATTGCTGCAGCTGTGAAAGCATGACCTGGGTGTCACGGCAGATGGGAAGGCATGCACCTAGGCATCTGCAGATGGCAAGGCATGCACCTGGGTGTCACGGCAGATATTCAGGCATGCACATGGGCATCTCTGTAGATGGTAAGGCATGCACCTGGGTGTCATTATAGATGGCAAGGCATGCACCTGGGCATTGCTGCAGATAGAAAGTCACGCACCTGGGTGTTGCTGCAGAAAGTAAGGCATGTACCAGGGTGTCACTTCATATGGTAAGGCATCTGATGATGGTAAGGCGTGTGCTTGGGTGTCACTATAGATGGTAATGCATGCACCGGGGCATCGCTGCAGATGGTAAGACATGCACCTGGGTGATGCTGTAGATGGTAAGGCATGCACCTCTGTATGGCTGGGTTGCTAGGAACTGCCCTCAGCTTCACAAATGGCCCTTGCCCCTTCTGCTTTCTATATAGTAGAGTTAAAACTGCCAATCCTCAGCATCCTTCCCCTCTCCTCTGCCTCATGTTGAAGGCAAGAGCCAGGGACACATATGTGCTCTCCCCTGCCCTGGATGCTTGCAGATGTCCAGGTTAGGTAAGCCCCAGGTTCCTCAGCCACCCTCATACTCCCTGCTTCCCCTCCGGCCCTGAAGTCTAGTAGAGCTCTCCTTCTGTGCCTTCTCAGCGAGTTATGTTTGTGCCTCATCACCTGAAGAACTTCCACACAACACCCAAAAAAATATGTGGCAAGCCAGGGAGGCTTTGGGCTGACTTGCTAGCCTAGAGCTGGCTGGCCCCATGCTGAGGAGGGCAGTGAAGTAGACCCTGCAAGCTGAAGGATGGGGGGTGAATCTCGGCTCCACTGCTTGCTGGCTGTGGGCTCTCAAGGCAGTTCCCTAACCTCTCCAGGTCACAAAGTTGTCATCCACATCATAAGCTGCATTAACCAAGGAAACAGCTGCCAGAGCAGATGGATGCCAGAGCCCCATGGAGACCAGGAGCGAGCATTTCCTGCTCATGAAGACTCCACAATGGAGGGTCCTGGTGGTGGGGACCTCTCTCCCAAGGGAAGATGCAGAGACCCAGGCTCCTTCCATCTTGTGTCTCTGCCTCTTATGAGGTGTCTGAGCTCGTCGTGGAAGGAGAAGGACGGGGAGGTTCCGTATGAACACAGTCTGGGTGGTGCCCATCGCCCTTGCCCCATCCCATTGGCCAGGAGCTTATCTCCCGACCTCGCCCTCTGGGAGGGTGGCCATTGCCGTCACCACCATTCTCCCATTGGTCAGGATCTGTCACCTGACTTCGTCGTCTGGGTGGTACCCGTTGCCCTTGTCCACATCCCACTGGCCAGAAGCTGTCACCTGATTTCATGGTATGGAGGAGGGACCCATTGCCCTTGACCATATCCCATTGGCCAGGATCCGTCATGTGACCTCACCTGCCTGCAAGGGACTCTTGCATATGTGGTGGGAAACGTGCAGGTGGTAACAAGCAACCACTCACGCCAAAGAGCTGGCCACACTGGGCTCCCCCTCTCTACCCTAGGCATCCTCCCGGCACGTGAGCCAGCCTGGGATGGTCGTGTCACAGCAGCAGCAGGCTGCGCTTCCGCTGACACTCCCGCAAACGTGTGCACGGAAGAGGAGATGTGAAAATAGCTAAGGGAAGTGTGCGCGCTAAGGGAAGTGTGCGCGGAAGAGGGAATTACCCCACCAGGTCACACGCCGCAAAGCTAAGTTAATCATACGGCAGAGCAGTCAGCCCAGGACAGCGGTGGGACAGATGGCCTCCAGCCCGGGTTCCTGGGGGACTCAGCCCTGGCGTCCTTCAGTGCCCAGGACCATAATGGATTTACTTCGCTCTGTGCATCCAGAACGGGGCAGCCTTGGAAGAGCTGAGGAAACGGCCATTAGAATCATGTTCTGTGAGACGTGAGGAACAGATGTTTTGGCTCCGAACTAGCTTTTAAAAAATAAGGTTTGCCCCACAATCCAGTGGGGGAGGGTGGACTTCTGTCCCTGTGTTGCAGAAACTGGCTGACTCCAGGGAGAATGAAATAAAGCTCTCCCTTCTCACGCTTGATCCAAAGGGCGATCTCGGGTGGGCCAAAGGCTTCTAAGGGAAGAGCACACTTAGCAAACCCAGGAGAGGGTCATGTAGAAGAAATGTTTGGGGATTTTGGCCCAGCAAAGGATTTCTTACACTTATTAAAAATTACATAGACATCTTCTGTAAATTGACATAAAAACATAAAAATTAAGGATTTCCATTCAGGATAGGATATTAGAGACAAGCCAGCAGAATGATGAGCTGGGAGAAGTTTGCCACAAAATCTAAGGCTGAGCAGGAACATGTGTGAAGATCCTGTGTGCATCAACAGGAAAAGAGCAGAAAACCAACAAAAGGGGCGAAGGTTGTGGAAGGACATTGGCCAGGCAAGGAGTCCGGAGGGCTACGAGCAAACACCTCCTGGGAATCAGAGGCCTGCAAAGCAATCCACGGCCACGGGCCATGGGCAGACTGACTGCCAGGATTCCAGGTGGGTGACAATGGGGAGCTGGAGTCCCGGGCATGGCCCCAGGGCCAGCACAGCTGCTCCGAGCACAAAGGGCAGTGCTTGGAGAAATGGCATGGCTGACATCCCACTTGAGCGCGATCCCCTGCACTCCACACCTAGAGGCCCAGGCAGGTCCACGTGGAGCCCGCGTGGCAGGCTTCTCCTTGTTTAGAGTTGAGTGGAGTTGGAGGCACCTGATGGCCGTCGCTGGGGAGCAGTGGGACGGCCGTGGGGCTGGCGCCTTCGTGGGAAGTCACTCCCACGCGGGGAGCCTGAGGCCCTTCACCACCAGTTCTTTCGCACGTTCGTTCCAGTTCGCCCAGGCCACTCCTGGGGATCCGCTCTGGGAGCCGAATGGGGGTGGGGATTGATGATGGAAGGGGCCCCGAGCCTGGAGAGGGCCTGTGCCAAGGACAGAAACAGGTGAACTCAGATCCTGAGAACAGGCATAAGTGGAAGGAAAGAAGGAGAGAGGGAGAGGGAGTGGGAGGAGGAGGGGGAGAGGGAGAGAAAGGAGTGGGCTGGTAACGGAGCTGAGACCCCCAGGCAGATGGATCCTGAGCCAACCAATAGGATAAGAGCTTTTTCAACCAATAGGATGCCTTACCCTAATTAATAATCAACCAATCAACATCTCCCAGTTAGCATACCTCATTAACATAACATCTAATCTAGCCTCCAAAACCTAACCAGCGCCCTCACGCAGACCCAGTGAGTGGCCAGTCAGAGGGTGGCAATTGAGGCTCCACCCGAGGGCAGCGGCGCAGTGAGCCTCTATCTAGCGCGGCCCTGGGCCCCGAGCGCGTCCATTGCTGTCCCCGAGCTGCAGCCCCGAGCCGGAGCTGCTCGCCTCCCTCTCCGCCCTGAGGGGGCTTCCTATCATCGCCTGCCAGGTTCCAGCCGCGACCCGGAGCTGTGATCTAACGGTGACTGTACTGAGCTCAGTTTCTTCATTCCCAAGCCCTCCGAACCAGAGAATGAAAGTGCAGATAATAAAAGCCGGGCACAGGCACGCCTCCGCAAGCAGCCTCTGGCCCTGGCTGCCCCCTCCGGGCCAGCTGCCCTGTGGCCCCTCCACTTACGGTGCCCCCTCATTGGAGGAGCCGTCTGCCCAGGCTGTCGGATCTAATGGGCCCCCGGAGCCCCCTTTCCCAGATGCAGGCGGCTGCATCGCCCGCTCCCTCCTTTCTCCATCCGCAGGTGTCTTGTTATTGACCTTGTGTTTTCCGGCCCTTCCCACGAGGCTGGGGTGTCAGCTCCGAGGGCCCTTGGCTGCTCAGCCCCGCTTTCCCACACGAGGGCCTCCCCGGGCTCTCTGGTGGGAAGTGGAGGGAGAGGGGCGCCCCTGGGACTGGACTGTGGCCCAGGCTTCCTGGGCGTCCCCAGGGTGAGGACGGGTGGTGCTTTTGGGACACGCATGGCCCCCCCTCTCACTCAGCCAGGAAGCCGCCCCCCCGGCCTCCTGTCCCGGGTGGGCGTGGAATGCCCGGGAGCCCAGAGCCTGCTGGGTGGGTACCGGGGGCTCCATCTGCCGTGGCCGGTCCCGGCTCTTTATGTTCCCCAGCGCCCGGGAGGAGCTGCTTGGCAGACACGGGGGCAGGCGCTCCCACGGGGCCCCTGGGGAAACCCGGGGAGGCAAAGCTCTACCTCCGCGTAACGCACGGCGCTTGGCGGCCTTTTCCCGAGGTGGCAGGGGGTGCAGCTGGGCCTCTCTGACGCTCACGAGAGGGGCGCTGGCCTGCTAGGAGAGAAAGCCAGCAGGTGGGACACAACATGGCACGTTTCGTATGTTTTAATAAGGTATTTTACTTAATCCATTTACCCAATTACAATCCCAACATGCAATCAATTAAAAAATATTCGTGAGCGATTTCACTTCTTTTTTCATTGTGAGTCTTTCAAATCCAGTGTGTCCTTGACCGTTTCATGGCTGCAGGAGCCGGTGGCCGCCGTATTGGACGGGCCACCGTGGACTCACTGGCATCCTGCAGGATGCTGTGCTTTGATGCGATGGCCGAGGCATGAGCGGCTGGCTTGGCCTCTCTGGGAGCGCCTGGCGCCGGCTTTGCTGGCTGTCTGCTGCCATGCACGGCGTGTCCTGGCACAGGTTTGGCCTGTGATGAGCGCTGCTCTCTCACCTGTGTGGGCGTCTCCTCCAAATCCTCTACCACGGGCTCGCTGTGGGACCCCCTGCAGAGCCAGGGGGCAATTTGATCAGAGCAAGCTCCCCCCCAGCCCTCTGCTTCCCCCAGCCCCTGCTTCCCCCTTCTCGTGACTCCCCACTGCCCCGAGGGATCAGCATCCCTCAGCCCTGGGCCCCAGGCATTTCCCCACTCAGCCCAAGCTGCCTCCCTTTCTCCGCCCCACAGCACCTCGGCCACACGGCCAGGCTCCAGCAGGGCACCCCCACGCTCCTGTGCAGGCAGCCGGGCCTCCCCCCGCCTTGCCTCTCACGCCCAGGCCTTCGCAACGCCCTTCCGGGACGCAGCCTCCTCACCACTCTCGCCGCTGCCCGTCCACGCCCCGTCATGCCTTACCTTCCCCAGGAGCTCGCTCACTCGTCTTCCCGCCTGCCCTCTAGCCCTCGGCCCCCCAGGAACCAACCCACCGCCCATGAGGGACCCCCTGCCACCCTGCTGCTCAAAACCACGACGGCCTCCCACCAGACTGAGCACAAAGAAGGGCAGGCCCCTCCCCACCCTCACTGCCCCCATCCCTGCCCTGCCTCGGTTTCCTTCACAGCACTCCCACCACTGCCATCTGCCACTTGACTCCTTGCCTAAGCCCAGCCCCCCTTTGAGTGCCAGCTGCACCAGGGAGGGGCTCTGGCGGTCTTGTCCACTGCTTGGCGCATAGTAGGTGTTCAGCTACTTTTTGCCACATGCCCAAAGCCCCCTTTTCTTCCTGGAGTGTCCCCCCCGGTGGGGGGAGTCCTTCATGGCCGGCCCTGAGGACGTTCTTGATCTTTGGAGACCCCCTGCCACCCCGTTCTCCACTGCCCACTCGCCCGGACCCCTCCCCAGTAACCTGGACTCCCTGAGGGCAGGGCTTCCTGCCTTCTAGTGTTTGCTGAATGCTCTCAAATGAATGAAGGCAAAATGTGGCCTTACAACAGAGCTAAGATACGCTCTGTCCCCAGTCAGCTTAGAGCAGAGGGAAAATGCCGCCTGCCGAGCTGCAGGCTCAGAGCTCCCGCAGGTGGGCCCGCCGGCAGGTGCTCCCACCCCACCCTCCACCGCCGCCAGGGGGCGCACGGAGGGAGGGAGGCAGCTGCCCGGCCCCAGCTCGTCTCCCTGGGCAGACCCTGGCCTGCGCACGGGCCAGTTAGGAAGCAGACGGGGCTGCCCCGACTCCCGGGAGCGCAGGAGCCCCTCCCCTGGCCCCTGCCTGCTGGCCCCGGCACCCCAGGCACTCGGTTCCCCTGGTGACCTCCCGGCAGGTGTGCCCCGGGTGCCACCTACCGCCCTGGGCTCACTCCCCAATGCCTCCGAGCACACACCTTCCCCACGGCTGAGGTGGGAGTGAAGGGCCTGGGGAAGGAGGGGCTGAGGTGGGAGGGGTCCTGGGGAAGGAGGGGCTGAGGTGGGAGTGAAGGGCCTGGGGAAGGAGGGGCTGAGGTGGGAGTGAAGGGCCCTGGGGAAGGAGGGGCTGGGGTGGGAGGGGTCCTGGGGAAGGAGGG
>JAKSZT010000088.1:2299847-2317045 GCA_026826555.1 Tolypeutes matacus | reverse complement strand
TGGGCCTGGAATTGGGACGGCCACGCCGGCCTCTGGGAGGCCCCACAGAGCTTCTGGGACCATGAAGCTTGGGAAGACGTGGTGGATCCTCAGTGGATTTCAGGAGATTCCACTCAGCCACCCCGTGCTCAGTAAATTGACTTTTTTGGGGGGGTAAATTCTCATGTTTCTGTGCAGTCCCCAGCACACTGTATGTCTGTGACTCCATCATCCACACACCCTCACGTCCTTCCATCCACCCACTCACAGCCACTCATGCATCCACCCGTCCGTCTGTCCGTCCACTCTTTTCTTCACCCACCCAACCATCCGCCACCCACCCATCGTCCACCCACCATCCGTTGGTTGGTCTGTCTGCCCACACATCACCCACCCACCATCAAACCACCCACCATCTGTCCACTCACCACCCACCCACCACCCACCATTGAGCCTCCCGCCCTCCACCCACTGCCCACCCACCTGCCATCAGTCCTCCACTCATGCCTGTGCGCCAGGGCGGCCACTGGCCTGTCCCGAGAGGCACCTGGGGCATGAGCCTTCCTGTCGTCTTCCAGGCACATCTCCCGGGTCTCCGGCATGACACTCCAGGGCTCAGTTTAGGAAGACGGTGCTTGGCAGCTGCTGTTCATGAAACTCAGGACACATTTGGAGAATTCCTAAACCAGCCCCTCTGAGATTCTTGGGGATCCCAGACCTCAGAGTCTCTTAAACCCCTCAGGGCTTCTGTTGTGCTGCCGGCGCTGTGAGCCAGTGAACCGGCGAGGCGTCCTGAGGCCCTGGGCACACGCGGCCCAGCTCGGGCCAGCGAGGGAGGAGCCCCCGATCTACCTTCTGCCTGTGCCGGGGAGGGAGGGGCTGCTGGACGCCTGCTGGCTGAGTGCGCACACCTGCCTGCGGACCTGTCTGCACCTGCCGGCTGCCCCTCCTGGCTCCCAGGACTGGAGTCTCAGGGGAACAATTGATGCGGCTCTCGGCACCATGTCCGCCACCCCGGCGTCTGCCCGCACGTGAGCCAGAAAGTGCCGTGTGCCCGAGGCGGGGGGCCAGCCGTCCCCAGACCGAGGCCGCCGCAGCCCGGGAAGGTGACCGGAGCTGCTGCCAAGGCCCCAGCCCGGAGGCCTCATTTCCATGCTGTAATCCCATAAGCAAATAGTTTGATTGCATTAGCTGGAGGTAATTTTTCACACTTCATAGTAGCTGCTCAGTTTGCCTCCAGATTCTGCTGACTCTACGAGGAATTTGCACAATAAAATAATGGAAAAACACAATAACCAGGGGAGCCTAACCAGAAATCTCATTCAATCAAACTCTCGGAGCGGAGCGCCTAATGGCCCATCCGCCTCCTCTCCTCGGGCGAGCTCCGGCCGAGGGCCATCTCCTGGAGCTGCGGCACCCTTGGCGGGTTCTGCTGCTCCCTGCTGGGTGGCCGGCTGAGCTTCCGCTGCCCGGGTGCTTCGCGTGCCACCCCTATTTGGGAACCCCAGCGCTTGGCGCCCCCAGTGGTGGGGCTTGGGGCTTGTGGCCCCGTGAGGGAGGGAGAGCCCCGGGCGAGGGGCCAGGGGGCTGGCAGGACGGAGCGCAGGGCGAGGACAGAGCGGGGCCTCACTGTCCAGGGCGGAGGCGCTGACAGCTGTGACTGGAGTGGGTGGGACGGGGCTGCAGAGAGCTCTGCCCTGCCCTCCCCGCTTATTTGGAAAAAAGGTCTCTGCCGATGTGATTCAGCCATGGCTCCAAGAAGAGGCGGTCGTGGACTGGCCGGGGGCCCTACCCCCAATGCCCAGCGTCCTCCCCAGCACCCTCAGAGGCACGCGGCCTGCCCGGACTTTGAGTTTGGACTCCGGCTTCTGGAACTGTGGGAGAACAAATCTGTGCTGGGCTCGGTCCCCAGTTTGTGGCACTAGGCTAAGGCAGCCGGGAAGCGGGGGGTCCGTTTTCTTGGTGAGCTCCCAGGAGGTGGCGAGGACAGGGATCTCCCAAAGGTCACACGGGACCAGCGCTGCCAGCCCCCATGGCCAGGGCAGTGAGTGAGGCGGCTGAGCAGGGCCGCAGCCCCCGGGGAGGAGAGGGAAGCCGGGGGGTCGGGGGGGCTAGAGGAGAAACATTACAGGAAGCGGCAGGGTTGGTGCCCGCGGCAGTGGCTGAGACGCAGGGCAGGGGCGGGGGGGTGCCGTGGGGGGCAGTTTCGGGGAGGCCGCGCTGTCTTCCAGGGCACCGACTGTGGAGGGGCCAGTCACCGTGGGCACAGCGCGTGGGCCCTGGGGGACGGACACCTGGAAGCTTTTAGGGGCCAGAGCTAGCCTGCGGGACAGGGAGGAGGGAGCTGCAACCGGGGGGCTTCCCATGGGCAGCTTCTCAAACGTGTGTTCAGCGTGGACCAGGGGGAGCTGGGAAGGTCGTTTCCCTAAGGAGCAGCGTGATATGCTTTCCCCCTCTGGGCTCAAACTAAGGGGTTAGACACATGCACAAACGGGCCAGCATCTTACCCGGTCTGTGACTGTCCTCCCCTCCCCGCACCCCTGCTCAGCATGCAGGCTCCTCTCTGGGTGCTCTGGCTCACTCTTCTTTCTTTGCACCTGGTTTTTATGTCAACAGTTCCTCACTGTGCCGCAAGGCCTTGACCCTTCTTCGGTTTGCTTTTATGATCTTCATATTAGAGAGGTTCCTGGAAGACATTAATATTTAAGTAAAGTGGAATACGTCACTTTCTCCAAAGGAAACCGAAAGAACCACGAGAGGCCCCCAAAAGCCACGTGCTCCCCACAATTTCCAGCCCTGTGCACCCAGGCAGGGCCCTGAGGCCAACTCTTGCCAACAACGGGGCCCAGGGCGGCCGGGAGCTGCTGTCCCTTCCTGCTCTGTCTCTCCCACCATGAGCTGGGCTGGGCCTGGAAGTTTCTGAGATGGGGGGTGGCAAAGTGGAAGCAGCTGGAACCCACGTCACTGCCCAGAGGCCCACGCAGGAGAGCCGGCTGGCTTCCTTGGGGTTGGAGGGCCGGGGCGGGGCATCCACACGTGGGCTCTTGAGACGTGGGGCAGGTGGCTCTCCATGTCTGTCTCGCAGTCTGGCTACGGGGGCGCCACGCTGCGCCTTACTACCTGTACGATTATGTCTGGTTGGGAACCAGAGCAGCTGCCAACTTGGTTCTGACCGCTGGCGCATCGGTCCTCCCCGACATGGGGCACCGTTTGGGTCCCAGGCGCCGAGGAGGGCCGGTCCATGGCGGAGCGCGGAGTTTCACACAGATGCCACGTGGCGAGAATGCTGCCCCGCACCGAGCGCAGGACTCAGGTCCACAACCCCCCACGCCGAGTGCTGTGTGATGCCCAGTTTCTTTCTCGTGCATCGTTCGCCGCTCACCCAGCGCTGTGTTTCGGGATAGACTCAGCCTCCCCAGAGGCAGGCGTTCTGATAACTGTGCACTGAAAGAGCTGGTGTTATAAAGAGCCCCTGGCTGTGGCCTCATATTCTCCGGATTCGCAGACTGTGGGTGGGGTCCTGTCTCCCCTCCCCCACCCCCCAGGGACCCAGCAGGGAGAGACTCCTCCAAACAGCACTTTGCAGAGGAGAGAGCGGGCAGGCGCCCTCGGCAGTCTTTCTGAAAGCCCCTGGCCCCGCTCAGGCCCCAAGGTGAAAGGAAGTGGCCGGGGCAGACACTGCCTCTCCGCTTGCTCCAGCACCCAGGGCAGCCGCCGCCGGTAGGGGAGAGCCAGGTCTTCTTAGAGGTGGAAAAGAATGGAGAACAAAGCTCCCGCCTCCCTAGGACATGGAGTCCATGCCGTGCTGCCCCCAGCCTCCTCCCGTTGTCTCCCCAGAGAAGGACAGCCCTGGGGAGGGCTCATACCTGCCATAACCAACAAACAAACCCCAAGCAATCTGGAAGGAGGTGAATTTGAAAGTAATAACTTTCCCTGAAAGCTTGTGAAATAAACATCTTAAGAGTTTTGGGTGAAAAGGACAATTCATGAAAAGTGCCTGATGGGTATTAGACCTGAAGGCCTTCACGCTAGTTACCGTCATCGCTACTCGCTAAGAAGAAGGGAGCGTATAAACGCACGGGCTCCTGTGTATCGGATGTTGCCTTATCCAAAGGGACCATCCCATGTGTCTGTGCAACAATGTATCTGTCCTGTAACAGCATTTTATTTCCTGTCTGTGACCCCACACCGCGACACTGAGATGGTTTCCCACAGCCGTCCATCGTCCATGTGCTCGTCCAGCAGCACCCAGGCTGACCCGAGCCGGCTGCCGGGCACGGCCTTCCGGGCACAGGAGCCAGGACCCTCGGGGCCCTCCTGAGCGCCCCCAGCTGACCTTGTCTCAGATGAATGCTGGAGGCTGGGGCTCGGCTCCAGGGACGTGTGCGATTCACGCTTTCCCGATGGCTCTCCCAGAAGTTGTGTCAGTGCAGAAAGGTGGATGGTGTCCTGGGGAGGGAGTGGACCCTGCTTCCCTCGCAGAGGTGCAGAGGGACGCGGATGCCGGGGGTAGGGCAGGCCCCATGGGCCTTCACGCAGCTCAAAGAAGCTGAGGGACATTCTCCCTGGACACACACACACACATGCACACACAGACACACTCACCGCATATATGGAGGCACACTCAGACACATGCATTCACACACGCATATGCACAAACACACTCATGCGTGCTCACTCACGTATGAGGACAGCATCTGCCCCCTCGGGGCCTCCCCAGGGCCCAGGGTCCTGGAGCATCGTCCCCGGGGATGACCGCTGGCCGTCCTGACCGACCTGCCAGCCCCCAGCTGGGCACTTTCACACCCGTGTGGGCCTCTGTCCTGCATAGTCTGGTGACCTGGCATTTTCTGGTCAGAATCGGGAGTCACACTCCCTCCCTCACCTGCCCCCTCGGCTTCTCCCTCCACAGGGCAGAGCCCGTTGCCGTCCGCAATGGGTCCACGTCACGCCCCTGCCTCCTCTCCAGGCCCTGAGTCCCTCCCTAGGACAAAGGTGCAGACTCTTCCATGGGTTCAGCACCGTCCTCGGGTCCCTTGACGCACAGGTGG
Organism: Tolypeutes matacus; assembly: GCA_026826555.1. Lineage (NCBI taxonomy): Eukaryota > Metazoa > Chordata > Mammalia > Cingulata > Chlamyphoridae > Tolypeutes > Tolypeutes matacus. The sequence continues at coordinate 2,312,015 of JAKSZT010000088.1, read as the reverse complement.
CACGATGGCTGAGGGGCAGGCACAAATCCCGGGAAGAGGCCCTGGAGATGCTGAGGGCACCCCACGGAGTTTGCTGAGGACCCCCACAACTGTGAGAGTGACCGGCCAGCTCAGCTGACCAGGACAGGCAGGGCCTGGGTTCTGGGCCCGTGTCCAGCCGATGAGATGGAAGCCCAAGGGGAAGGCGTATCTCAGCAGCCGCGTTCTGACTGCACCAGGCTCCAGGGGGGCCAGGAATTCCTGCAGACACCCAGGGCAGCGCTCAGGGGACGGGGCTTTCGCCCTCACTCCCTCCTCTGAGCCTCGCGCCTGTCCAGGCTGGCGACCGAGGCCTGGACCTGAGGGCCCTTCCAGGTGGCCCGCCCTGCCCTGCACCTGCTCAGCTGTGCCTCTGCCCTGGGCCCCTGGAGGCACCTCTGGCGGCTCCTACCGCGCTTTGCTCTCCCACGTCACCTGTCCCACGCCACAATTCTCACATCTCATTTCTCTGGGTTTTGTCACCACAATGGGGAATGGCTCACGATGGCAGCACCCGGGGGACGGTCTGGAGCTCCCGCTGGCCCCTCAGTGTAAGTGGGAGAGGAAAGTAGACGCAGAGCCTGCTGCAGTCATGCCCCCCGGACGCTGCTCCCTTCGGGGCGCCTGGTGGCCGCGAGGCTGTGTGCTCGGGGCCAGGGGCCTTTGGAGGCTGCGCTTCCCCCACGAAGCAGGAGCACATGGGCCTGAGCCTCCCCCCTGCACCCGTGGGGACAAAGGCAGCTCCGTGATTCTCCAGCATTACCTTAAGCACCGTTTAAATCACAATTTTCAGAAGTAACGGTGGCCATGCTAGCTAATCCCGGTTGCACTGCATTTGCTAACAAAGAGGCCCCCTTGGGAGCGTGGCTGCAGGGACAGAGTAAATCGACGCCACAGAGGCTAGAGGTGACAGCACAACCAGGAACGCAGCCGCGCTCTTCCTGGGAGGTCGAGTCCAGCGATGAGGGTCTTTCAGCCCCCACTCTGCCTCACGGGGCACCAGCCCCTGGGCATTTGGAGGGGGCGGGCCAGGGAACGGGGGCCTGGGCAGGAGGGGGCTGGGAAGGCGGGGGCGGCAAGCTGGCTCCAGGCCCGACGGAGGAGAAGATGCTCCCGGGAGCTCACCCCAAACCTCACCCTCCGTGAGCTGCAACCCAGGCAGTGGGACGCGGCCTCCGCCAAGGGCAGCTCCCCACATCACCTTTCCATCCTGTGTATTACTTAATAAATATGTCACGCCGGCATCAGCATGTCCCCACAAGAATCACGCTCTCTAGAACTTCAACTCAAGCCCACAGGCCCCTTGTTAAAAGCCCCTGGCCTGGAGGGAAAAGAAGTGAGCTGTCAGGTCACGGAGGACCTGAGCCTGGAAGAAGCCAGGCTGGAAGGCTGTGCGTGCAGGGCTCCCGCTGTAAGACATTCTAGCAAAGGCGACGCCACAGGGCTTGTAAAAAGATCAGAGACCATCGAAAGGTCAGCAGTTGCCGGGGTTTGGGAGCTGGAGGCTGGGATGGCCGGCTGGCGCCCAGGGCACCGTCAGGGAGGTGAGCCTATTCCGTATGAAGCTGTGCTGGCAGGTGCGGGACACGGCGCAGTTGTCAGAGCCACAGACCTGCACGGCCCGGAGAGTGACGCATCATGGAAACCGAGGACTTGAGCAAGCAGGTGTCAGCACTGGTCCGTCAGCTGTATTAAAGTCACCACACTGACGCAAGGTTCGTGGCAGGGAGGGAGGCACGGGTGCGCTCTGTGCTTCGTGCACAATTTTCCTGTAAACCCGAAACTGCTCTAAAAAGGAAGTCTATTCAACCAAAAACAAAAAAGTGGATGAGCTCTGAGATTAGAGACCCCCTGGCCTTAGACCCCTTCAGAAGAGCATACCTTTCCTCGTGTGTCACCAGCAAGCTTCCACGCCTTCAGTTAGGTCCACTTAATTCCGACGATTCAGCTGGCATTTGTGGAGGCCCGGGGTTTGGGGTGTGGCCAGGAAGTGGGTCAAGGTGGGCGGGCATCTGTGGGTGGGTGGGTGCGTAGAAGTGATTCCCGTGGAGAATCCTGAGGCTCACGTGGACTAAGGAGGGGCAGAGGGCAGAGGGCGGAGTGCAGAGGGCAGAGGGTGGGACCCGGGGCTGTTGGACACAGGCCCTGGAGAGTGTGACCTGGAGAGGCCGGTGGTCAGCACGTGGGGAGCTAAAGGTGGGGGATGGAGGAGAGACGAGGCGGAAGGTGGCTAAGCCGCCGGAGGACACGATCTCCCAGGAACGCGGCTGAGGAGGTGAGTGGCCTGGGTACTACTGCAGGGGACACCAGGACAGGTATTGAAATCCCAACTGCAACAAGAATTATATAAAGTCACAGGGGATGAGCTCAGGGAGAACCTGAGCGGCTAAAAGCAAAATATTTATCCTCACATTCTGAAGTGGGTCAGAGCTCCTGGATTTCAGCCTCGCTCCCACTTGTAGCTCAGCAGCATCCTGTCTCAGCACAGACCTGGAGCACCCGAGCAGCCGGGGAGGGGGAGCGCTCCCTGCAGGGTGAAGAGCCCCCATCCCTTTTCCCTGGCCCTCGGGTGTAAACTGGGAAAGTCGTCTTCCCTGCTCCTTCCAAGGTGAATGCCCCTCACGCACTCCGGGTTCTAATCACTACCACCGTGAATGTCCTCGCGAGGGGCTCTTCAAACCGCTGCCTGGCCAGTACTGAGTCCAGAGGACAACGGCGTTTGGAAAGGTGAGCGAGCATCCTCAGCCGACATCTTCCCGCCACGCTGGGGCCACACGGGCACAGCACTGCTCCTGGAAGGAGAGGAGGTGGCAGCCACGAGAGAGAGAGTCCTTTACTCGGTGCAGGGCTTTGGAAACCCCAAGCTCCCTCCTGGGCTGCCATCACGGTCCGATCGCTTTCTGATCGGGCAGGACATGTGAGACGGGTGGCGTGTACGCACTTGCTTATTTCATGTCGACCATAAACGGCATTTTAAAAAATTAGCCCCCCAGGTCGAGCAAGAGTCGCCTTCAAATGCCCTTACCTCACACTAAATGCTTTCGATTCCAGTCTGAGTTATTACATTCACAGACCTGCAGACGCGCCTCAGCGAGAACAAATGTGTGCCATCTTCCCTGACGTGGAAGGCAGGAGGCTGAGAACCCGTCCCAGCCTCTGCACCGTGGCTCCTGTGAGCGTCTCCAGGCCTGCCAGGCAGAGCTGCCGGCCACAATGTTGTCGTCTCTGTGGCCAGAGACGGGGTGGCCAAATCATCCGCAGCGGCGGCCGCCGTGGACCGGCCCCTCGGGCCCTGGGCTGGGTGCTGTTTGGGAGGGCGCCCATCCGCTACCCCCACCTGCTGCCACCTGGCAGTGCATGGGCGCGATCCCACGGGGAAGCCCGTGCTGCGGAACCATCTGGAAGAAGGTCTGGCAGCAGCCACAGCGTGGGAATCACTAGGGTTTTTTTTGGCCCCGTTTGCTGGAGCCTCCCTAAGGGGGACAAGAGAGACCCCAGCCTGGACACATGGTGCTCTGGGGACAGCTGATGACAGCAGAGCCATCACATGGGGTTTGCAGGACAGTGTCCAGGTCTGGGTCCTGTGCGGGGCAAGGGCAGAAGACAGCGAGCGTTCCTGCTGTGATGATTTCACGGAAAGCACCTGGGCGGGGGCTCTCCATTGGCCCCTCCAACCCAGAAGAGGTGCCACTTCTCCAGGACACACGGAGGTCCAGTGCAGGAAGGGGAGGCAGCCGCTGGGGCTGGGCCCAGGGCAGGGATGTCCTGAGACTTACCTGTGATAAATGGCAGCCAGCAGCAGGTGCACGGGGGACAGGAGGCTTGGCTCTGTGGACTGGAATACCAGCCCCTCTCCTGGGGTCTGAGCAAGCCTCCATTTTGGTCAACAGCGAGAACGTGGAAGAGTCCTCCTGCATGTCTCTCCACCTGCACGGACCCCGGTCGAGACGTCCCCGTCTGCCTCGTACACCTGTGCTCTGTAGGTGGCAGGTGGCCACAGAATGGGCCCCCATACCGGACCGGGCTTGTCTCTACTGCCAACTCTGGTCCTGGATCCCTTGGGAAAATCAGAGCTTTGTACTCGGATTGCCCCGCTTCCCAGGGACGCGGTGTCTAGGATCACAATTTGTAACCCTGTCCTTGTAACGAGAATGAAACAAATTCAATTTGTATCATTTCCCATTAATGCTGCAGTGGTGGGGCTGAGATGGAAATTGGAGGATGTTATTTTCTCACTGAAGCCTTCTTTTAAATCCAGGCAGGATTAAAATTTTAATCCTTCACACTCTGGAAAACGCTCTAATAGGAAATGCACGTCAGTTAACCTTTAGACATGCACCATCTTGATGTGCTGGAGAATCACATGCTTTGGGGCCGTTTCCTCCGCAGGCTGGGGAGGGCTCCATTGCTGCCACGAATCTGGATGCCCAGGGCCACGCCGCGCCCACCCTCATCGAGTCGTGGGACAGGTGGGGCGTGGCCAGCCTCAGCATCTGCCCAGGCGGCATATGCATCAGAGTGGACGGCGTCTCTTCCACTCTGAGTGCACCCACCAGCTGCACGCGGCCCTCTGAGGCCCTGTGGCATTGTCCTGCCCACCTTCTTGGGGTGGCCCCGCCTCGGGTGCGAGCCCTCTGGGGCCACAATCCCATGTCACCGATTTCCCTCCCAAGCCTAGCGCCCCTGCCCGGGGACGCCCACGCCCCTCCACAGGCGAGCGTGTGGATGGCGGAGGCACAGCGCAGCCCTGTCCTGCCCCCCCCAGGTCGCCCTGTGAGTGGCAAGGCCAGACAGAAACCGGGGCCTGGGGACGCAAAGGAGCGTTCCACGGCCTTGGCCTTGGTGGGCGCGGGGCCAGGGCCCAGACCTCGCCCTGCAGCCTCGGGCTGCGCCCAGCCTGCTGCTCCGTGCGCGTGGAGGGGCTGGTGCTGGGGTCGGCTCTTCGGGAAGCCAGGCGGCCCCGCTGCACGGGGTCTGTGCAGCAGCAGGTGAGCGGTTCATCTTTCTGTGCCTCTGTTTCCCTGCGTGTGATATGGGCTGAACTGTGTCCCCCCGAAAGAAGCCTTGCTGTTCTAACTCCCGGGACCTCGGCACGTCCCTTTAGCTGGAAAAAGGGGGTGAGGATGGAATTAGGCAAGTGAGTGTGAGGTCCTGCTGCACAGGGTGGGTCCGACTCCAGGGTGACTTGTGTCCTTACAGGGCGGGGAGAAGGGACATGGACATGCAGACAGGGTGGCCCTGTGGGGCGGCAGAGGAGCCCCAGGGCCGCGGGAAACCCGAGAGAAGCCAGGAGACACGCTCCTCTAGACTTCAGCCTCCAGAACTATGAGTCGATAAGTGTTCTTGTTTCTAAGCCACCTGGTTTGTGGCACTTTGTCTCAGCAGCCCAGCAAAGTGAGACGCGTGTAAAATAGGAAAATCATTTAGCTTCCCCCTGGGGATGGTCGGAAGCCTCAGATCAGTCAGGGACTGCTCCCCATACGTGTGCGCCCTGCGGAGGCAGAGGCCAGCATCGCCGGGTCCTCGTGACACCCCGCTTTCCTCATAGGCGGGGGGGGAAACTGAGGCCTCCCCCCCCCAGACTTGCCCAAGGTCACGGGCGAGAGACTCGCGGGGCCAGGGTGAAGCTCGGGCCGCTCGTCTGACCCTCTCCCTTCCCCTGGCTGCCTCCAGGTGTTAGAAATGGAAAAACTTCCAGAGGAGTATTTGTCTCTAGGAATTCACTTCCTGCCAAGTCCCCTTCCGTGGACCCAACGGCCCCGTTAGCCCGGCTTGCTCCACCTGGACGTGCACCTTTTCACGGCCACCTAATGAGTGTTACTCTGCGCACGGCGTGCCCAGCGGCCTTCTGAACACGGAGCTGCATCAATGTCCACGCGCCGGCGCCCGCGGGGCGTAGGGGATGCGCAGAGCTGCTAACGATGTCATTAGTATCGTGTGCCGCGCCGGAGCTGGCCTAGGTGGGCACGGCTCCTCCGCGGCCATTTGTCACGCCGCAGCCTCGCGGAGTTCCGGGCCAGCTCCTCTGCTGCCTGCACGCGGCAGCCACCTCCCTCCTGAGGACCTCGCTCTGTGGCCACGCCAGCGACGTGCTCCTCAAGCTGCCGCCGACCCTGAAGAGGCCACCCCTGCCCGTGACTCAGGAAACAGGGCGGCCGCTCGTGGAGGTCAGGGGCAGCCACAGACCCCGCGAGGCAGCAGCCTCCCCATCATTGCGTCTCATAAATCAAATGCTTGCTCACGACACTTGGCTGGAGATTTTAGTTCTCTGGAAGCCGCATAGACACAAGGTTTAACCCCGAAATGGCCCCTGGCTGACCGGTGGTGCTCCAGCGCACGAGCAGACCTGCCTTCGGATCCCGGCTCCGCCTTCCTTCGTGCCCGTCAACGCCACCTGCAACCAGGTGTTGACCCCAGGTCTTGCCCAGCGGGGAAGGTTAAACACAGGCACGAGCAAGCTTTTGGCTGCCAGAGTCCGAGAAGGGCTTTCTGTAGGGCTCTGCCCCCCATCCCGCCACACTCACGGGGTGCAGGTAAGGGCCCCAGAAGGGCCCCGCCCCAGGAGAGCCCCTCCTGGCTTGGTCTTGCGCTCTTCCACACCTCCAGCAGAATTTTCTTTCCCTGCCTGAGGACTGAGTAGGGCTGGGCCGTGCGAGAAGGGCTCAGGAAGCCCCAGCGAGCTCGTTCCGGAGCCTCCGCGCTGAGCCCTGCCTGAGCCGAGGGGCATGGGTGCGGGTCACACAGCCTCCAAGCTATGTCCGGGTGCAGGCTTCCCGGGGAGGCCCGGCCCCTCCCACACAAGGTGGCACCTGTGCCTTCCTGCAGGATCCCGGGAGCTTGGCGGGGGGAGGAGCGGCACGCAGGCCGGCACGGAGGAGCTCGGGGACAGCTGGGTGTGGGGGACAGCGGGGGGTCAGGCATCATCACGGGGCATGGGGGTGAGTAGAATGACCAGGCAGGGGTGGCTTTATAAAGCTCACACTGGTCTTGGTGAGGAGGGTGGGCAGGGCAACCTGGGAGCAGAACCCAAGGGGGAGGCTGTGGAATGATGCAGGAGAGAGGGGGATCCAGGGGCGACCCCGGACTGGGCCCAGAGCTCACGAAGAGGCAGGACTGGCGAGCAGGTGCCTGGTCAGGGTGGGAAGGTCAAGCAAAAGCGGGGGTCCCAGGGAGCATGGATGTGGCCCCTGGACCGGGGAGGATGGAGATGCAGAAGGTGGCAAGGGGCAAGGTGGAGGAGCAGCTGGGTGAGCTGAGCTGGGGTGTCTTGGGACAATCGGCGGGGGGCATCGGGGGGGATCGAGGGCCTTGCTGGGGAGGGTTAGGGAGCCCAGACAGAGGAGGTGGGTGGTGGGAGCAGGACCAGGATGAGGCTGACGTGGCAGCCTGAGAAGAGCGGAGAAGCTGGGCATGCCCCATCTTTCGGTCTGCATGGCCGTGGGGAGGGGTGGCTGGAGCAGGAGAGGCCCCAGGTTTTCTGCTGGTGTAGACCAGAAGCCCCCCTGACCCCCTGCTGTCACAGGCCCCTGAGGCAGCTCCGGACCCCACTTCCATGCATGGGTGCTGCACATCCTCTGCTCCAATCAGGGTCACCAAAGAGAAAGCTGTCCCCTGACCTCAGGCCCTCTCCTCGGCCTCCCTGGGCCCCTGGGGAATCTTCCGCGCTGTTCTCTTGCTCTCTTGCCCTGGCCTGGAGATTTCAGGGCAGGGGTGGAAGTCCCAGTCCCTCTCTCCCTCCTTCCCTTCATCCCTCCCTCCCTCCCTCCCTCCCTCTGTCCCTCTGTCCCTCCCATCTCTCTCTCCTTCTTTCCTTCCCTCCCTGCCTCCCTGCCTCCCCCTCCTTCTTTTCCTTCTTTCTCTCTTAAACCCCCACCCCCACCCCGCGTTCCACACCAGCTTGGTGAGCCCACCATGGCCATCTTCTCCTCGGGATCCCCTCCCTCCCAGGAGACCCTGTCCTGGAATTGACATAACTCAGCTCTGAGTAAGTGCTTGCTCCAGCGCTTCTCCATTAACCCGCCCCCATTTGCTCCCGCAGCACGGGCCGTTTCAGGTACACTTTATTTTTATTTATTGCGTCTTAAGAGGAGGCATTCTCTCCATCCGCCCATTCGTCAGGCCTGCTCCCAGCTCCCACTGACAGCGGGAAGGCTCATGTTCTCAGCCAAGATCTGGTGCAGTTGTTTTCACAGTACAACGAGTAGCCCCGAGGTCACCCTGGCCGGCAGGTTCGGCGCCCATGACGTCCCTGGCCCCTGGCCCCACACTCAGCAGCCCCCAGCTCAGCCTCCAGAGCCCTGGGGTGGTGGGCACCTCGAGGGAAACACAGACCCTCTCTGGGCTCCGCCATAGTCCCAGTCTCCTCTACCTCTCAGAGCCTCTAGGCTAAACCTGACAAGAACCCTGGGGTGTCTCAGGGCCCCCAGGCACCCCTGCTCAGCCCTGGTTCTCAGGGATGCCAGCGTGGCCGCCAAGCCATTGTGCACGTGAAGAGCAGGAGGCCCAGGGAGCCCCCAATGCAGTTTGCGGCCACATCCGTGAGTGACGGCCCAGAGCCCACCCAGGTGAGCATCGAAGGCCCTGGGCTTGGGCTCAGTGCTACGCAGCATGACCTCCCTCCCCAGAATGACTAAGGCTTCATCCTCAGGCCACAGGGCAGCAAAACGCGCTGGTGGAGATGTGTCTGAACATTGGCTCCTCCTCGCCCAAGGCCCCTGGCTGGCAGAATAAGGCGGGCAGCGCGGAGGCAACATGGCTTCCTGTCTATAAGCTGGCCTCCACTGGCGCTGCTTTGGATCTGTCCTAACCATGTTTTCTAGCTCCTGTAAACTGATGATGTAACATCTAGACGTGCCCCTGGTGCCATGCCCCACCTGTCCATCTGTTCCCTCTGGATACTCCTGGCCCCAGTTGGGGTGCCATTTTCCAATGTAGCCAGCTACCTAAAACTGCCTAATAATCCCTCACTGCCAGGGAGGCTCATCCCTGGGAGTCATGTCCCATACCAGGGGTGAAGGAAATTAGTTTTTTTGCTGAGTTTGGAATAGAGAGAGGTCACATTTGAATAACAAAGAGGTTTCGCAGGAGGTACCTCTTACACTTTAAGTATAATTAGGCAAAGTTTTATTTTTATATGAATAAGGTTCATAAGTGCAAGCATTAAGATTAAGGGCATGGCATATTGCCCCTTTTTCTTTTTATTAGACATGGCTTATATATTCCAGAGATTTTTGCCATTTCATTTTGTTAGCTGCTCTGTGGGCCTCTATCTATTGAGAAAACATACCTATGACAATACAAATACATTCATATCCCACGACAAAATATCTTTAGGTGCATTTTCCCCATATATCACCCCACCATCAACATCCTGTACTAGTGATGTACTTTGTTATAGATTCTGAAGAATATTATTATATTTGTATTCTTAACCACAATCCTCAGCTACCCCAGAATTCACTGCATCATCCAGTTATCCATTTTATCTTCTAGCTTTCCTTCTAACATCACAGAAAGTCACTGTGGGTTTCCACATGCACAATCCTCATGGGCTTGGTGAGAGGACCCGATGAGTTCGTGGGATAATTGAAAGCCTTGCTTACTGCCTGGGATGCTGCAGACCATTATCATTACAGTTATACTCATTGGCAGGAGAGGATCTTTGCAACTGGACATGCAGAGGCTGCCTTAGGAAATGAGGGCAATGGGCTCTGACTAACAGCTGATACCACAGTGTGGCCCCAAAGGCCTCCTGCCAGGCTGGGGTTCTGCCCAGGGTCCGTGCCCAGGGAGGCTGCTCCCAGCAATGAGAGAAGTGGCTGCTGGGAGTCAGAGATCTTTTGGTTTGCATCTGCTTTAAAGCCTGCTGCCCACGGGCTGCATGAGCTGGGAGTTCCCTCCCCCTTGCTGAGCGGTGCCTTAGAGGATGAGCCCGAGGCTGTCGCACTGCCTGCCAGCAGACAGCTGTCAGGAGCACACAGACAGCTTCCTCAGGGCTTGGGGAACAAGCCCTGGGCATACGGCAGGGATCGCAGGGAAAAATAGTTATAATTTGCACATTTTAATACATTTTGCTTTTATAGTATAATGGTGTATCTAGAAAACACTATATAAATCTGAAATGGTTCATGAATAAATTGCCACACTATACATACGATTTGTATTCCATTACTAATATAACAAAATTATTCTGAAAGACCTTCTGCAATTGACAAAAGAAAAGTTAGGGTTGCGTTCCATCCCCTGTGGTTAAATGAAGACTTACATCGTCTATTTTGCACGATTGCTGATCTGTAGATTTTTGGCATATCGAAATAGCTCTCCCAAACGGCATGGCCAGGAAAGGGTAATTGTTTTTTTTTCTCTATTCTGGATTGTTACTTTCTTTTCCTCTCTACTGCATCAATCCCATTACAATAATCCAAAATTCACTCTTTAATATTCCCATCTTAAAAAACAAAACACTCCCCTGATCCCACATCTTTTAACTCCTGCTCCATTCCTCTGAACCCCACTTAAAAATCCTAGACTTGTCTGTACTCACTCTCTCCACTTTCTTTCCCATATTTTATGTTTCAGGTGAACTTCTTGTTTTGGAATCATTTTGGATTGACAGAAAAGTAGCCCGGAGTGTTCCCACAGAACCTTGTGACTGTTCTTCCTTCTCCGAGGAAAGTTTGTCTAAACTAAGAAGCCCACACTGGTTTTAACTCAACTCCAGACTCAATCCAGCTTCCCAGCTTTCCCAGGAACATCTCCTTGCTCTCCTTCTTCCGCTGGCCTTGACGGTCTCTCAGTGCCCCTTATCTATGACCAGGGGTTCTGGAGGACCACTGGCCAGTGTACTGGAGAATGACCCCACCTCTGATCTGGCTTTGTCCAGTGATTTTCTGAAGGTGGGACTCGGGGTGAGGGTTTTTGGAAAGAAGACCCCAGAGGGACAAGTGCCCCTCTCACCCCATTTTGTTGGGGGTCCTGATGTCCTGTTGGCATCACTAGGGATGTTGACCTTGACCTCCACTGTGAAGGTTTTATTCCTCCTTCTTTGCTCTGATCTGAGAAAACAAGTCATAATTCCAGCCCATCCAGTGGGGGCTGAAGGAGGAGAGGGTTGACTCTGCAAGGGCCAGCTCTTCAGGCGGCAACCCAGGAGGGCAGTGACAATGACTTGCCAGACCACGTCCCCTTGTTGATTTCCAGCCCCTTTCCCTGCTCAGTTATCTGCATGTCTCTTATCTCTACATGGCTTCTCATCCTTGGCCTCAAGTAGAAACATGGCAAGCATTTATTGCATGGACGAATGGAAATAAGACTCCTAGCTTCTCCAGGGTCAAGCCCCTGCTGGGATCAAAGTAGCTTGGTCTACTCAGCTGCAGGAAGCAATGGCACATTGGCCCCCATTGCGGCGGGGGGAGCTGGGGTTATATGGAAAGAACGTCTTAGACCCATCGTGCGCTCTTCAGGGTGGACGTAGGAAAGACTGCTGTTCTGGGCACCACCTCCCCTCGCCCCTGCTGTGTCTGTCAGGGCCCATCCTCTGCTTCACCCAGCGAAGTTGTTTTCTTCTTCACTCCGAGTCTGCTGGGTCTGGCATGCTCCTCGAGGTGGTGCCAGCTTCCTTCTCGGAGTCTGAGGGCTTCCATTTTAGACCCCTCCACCCCACTGTGAGGTGTCCAAGCTCTGCAGCAGGGGCAGAGAAAACTCAGCCACACTTTTGTGCTTCAGCCAGGAAGCAGCGTCAGCTCCTTCTCATGGCCCATTCACTGGAACTGAGCAAAGATCTTGACCTCAAGGGGACTGGGCATGTGGGGGAGGGGGGCTGTAGCAACCTTGGTCACTGCCAGATGCGGGGGCCACGCTCACCCCATCCTCTCCTGTCCTCGTCATCGGGGTGTCTTTGGCCTGCGGTGTCCCTCACTGGCGGCTGTGCCATGTTGCAAGTGGACACTTGGTCATCTTCTACGGACAGAGAGAAGGCAGAGCTGGTGGTCAGAAGCTGCGTTTTAGCCCTGGCTCTGCAACTGAGGTGAGTTTCTGGTTTTGGTAAGTGCCCAAGTTCACTGCAGGCTGAACTAATAACCCAGCACTGCCCACTAATAACCCAGCACTGCCCACTGATAACCCAGCACTGCCCACTAATGACCCAGCACT